>AYEL01055153.1:0-29476 GCA_000484575.1 Olivierus martensii
ATGCAAATGATGTTCATTGCAGAATAATAAAGCATCAAACTTGGTAAAAACTTAGCAAATTTATCTGCACTGAAAAACCATCTTTCATTTGAGAACCCCTAGTGTTATGAATATATGTCGTATGAAGCTAAAATTTTGCAGGACCTCTTTTAATATATCCGACTATATCCTGTGAAAGTTTGAGACAAATTGAGGATGGTCAACCTGGAGGCCCTTGGTAAGTTGACATGGAATGACCCTTTAGTTGAAAAACAAACAAATATAGCATTTGTGCGATTTATTGCCTCGTCCCTTTGTGGTTTTATGAGAAAAAGTCTGGCATAGTCGACACCAACCGCATAGAATAGGTTCATAGTGGTTATTCTGTGGTAAGGCAAATTTCCCATTAGTTGAGGTTGACTGCTAGGTTTATTTCAAAAACACATTAAACATTTATGAACAATTCCTTTTGCTAAGTTTCCACCATTAATTGGCCAAAATTTATCACGAATGGAAGACAATAATAATTGAGGCCTACCATGTAGGAGTCTTTTATATTCATACTTAAAACGAAGTTTTGTTAGAGAATGTTTACTACTAATCAATAACGGATGTTTTTTTATTAAAATTGAAGTTTGAATTTTGTAGGTGACTTCTAATCCAAACCCTTCCTTATCAAGAAATGGTGATAGATTCGCAAATTTACCCTTATATTCTGATTTATTTTTAAGTGTTTGTATTAAATCACTAAATTCATCAATTTGAGATAAATGAAGTAAGCATTTAAGTGCATTATCTAACTTTATAGTGGATAGATTACTTAGAAATTTATTATTTATTGAATGTGAGTTGTGGATGAAGCACAAGCACTTTGCTGTAACTCTTATCAGTCTAGTGAATGAGGAAGTATATCTGAATGGAAATATATCATTGATTTGATTATTAATCACAAAATTATTAACACATGTTTTAGTTTCAGGTAATTCGATTAAAGATTTAGTTTTTGTTGTTGCCATTGTGAGTTGTCCAGTGCTAACCACCTTAGTCCATCTTGGTCCAACTAATGAATTCGATATGGATAACCATATTGAATTCATTAGCTGAACTGGTGTAATGCCACGAGTAATGAGATCTGCAAGATTATCCTTCGTTTATATATAATGCCAATCATTTATATTAGAGTTATTTTGAATTTCGCTAACTCGATGTGCGAAGAATATTTTTAACCTGTCTGGCTGTAATTTTAGCCAATTAAGAACAATGTTTGAATCACACCAAAAATAAATTTTATGAAATGTTATATTTAATGATGAATTTATTTCAGCAGCTAATCGTATTGCTATGATTGCACCACATAGCTCTGGTTTTGGTATTGTTAGTTTTTTGATTGGAGCAACTCTTGATTTTGCACATAATAAATTCGTAAAAATAAGATTGGAGTTAGAAACTATGCGAATATATGAGCAAGCATCGTATGTTACCTCTGATGCATCTGAGAAGACATGCATTTCAATTGAAATATAATTTATACAAGGAACATAACGTGGAATTTGAATCTCGCGCAAGTGTAAGAGATTATTTTGAAATGTTAGCCATTTATTTTGTAATGAATCAGGAATATTATCATCCCATTCTAGTTGTAGGACCACAGTTCTTGTAGTATCAGTTTTTGCTGTAATGATGCATGGTCCGACTAATCCCAGCGGATCAAATAATTTAAAAATTGTGGATAAAACTATCCTTTTTGTCATTTTTGATTGAGTATGATCAAAACTGCTAACATCAAACTTAAGTGTGTCTGTAAATGGTAGCCAAATTAAACCTAATGTCCTTTTTTCATCTTTGTCAAAAAAATATAATACATCATCAGCCTTAGATAAATGTGAACTAATTTGGTTTAAAAGTTCCATACTATTAGATCCATTGTCTGTTCCATACTATTAGATCCATTATAGTCCATTGTCTTAAATGAAAACAACCTGATTTTAATATGAATGTAATTTCCTTGTGTAATTGAATAGCTTCGCTTAAACTCTTCGTCCCTGTTAACAAATTGTCAACATAGAAGTTTCTTAAGATAACTTGTGCAACATTAGGATATTTATCATAAAAGTCATGTGTGGTTTGATGTAGTGCCCTTACGGCGAGATACGGAGCTGAAGCAGTCCTATATGTCACTGTATTTAGTGTGTAATGTTCTAATTTATCATTAGGATTTTCACACCATAAGATGCGTTGATAATCCCAATCATCTAGGTTGATTAGTACTTATCTATACATTTTTTCAACGTCAGCAGACAAAACATATTTGTGTATGCGATATCTCAGCAGGATATTAAACAGCTCGTCTTGAATAGTGGGACCTACAAGTCGTATGTTGTTAAATGAAACGTTATTAGTAGTCTTGCAGGATGCATTGAATACTATCTCTCTTTTGTTGTAAGACTATTTTCCTTACTGACTCCGTGATGAGGTATATAGTATAATTTATCTAAATTGACATGATAATTATTGATTTGATCATGTGACCAATTAGGTCACATGATCAAATACAACATCAAATCACAATATTCAGTCATGAATTTGATGTATCTTTCCTTTAAATGTGGATTTTGATTAAGTTTCCTTTCTAGATTATAGAATCGTTTCAATGCAGTATTTAACAAATTGCCTAAATTTAGCCTTGGTTCTCGAAAGAGGATGGATATGATAAATATCCCTTCTGTGTCTCTTTTAGTCATTTCTATAAAATGTTTTTTCAAATCATTTTCACCTAAATTATATTTATCATCAATATTTTCGCATTCTTCAAGCTCCCGAAATGTTTGTAGTTGAGTTTGCATGTCTTTATTGTTATAAAGTTACACGAAACTTGATTTATAAGTGATTTCTTGTGTATGAATGGATCAGTAACAATCCAACCTAAAAGAGTTTTTTGAAAAAAAGGTTGATCCTTATGTAGTTTCAGTTTTTTTGGGCATAATAGATCCCAAAAAATGTTTGAACCTAATAGCATATCAATTTTACCTGGTTTATTAAAATTATTATCTGCTAGTTTAATTCTTCTTGGTATAGTAAACTGCGGTATTACTTTTCGAAGGTATATCACCTGTAATTTTATCTATTACGAAACATGTAATATTTGTGTTGTATGATATATTTAGACTGTAGATTAATTTGTGCCTTGTATTTGATATGAAATGAAGCCTTATTTTTCCTAATACTGTTAAATCAATTTCTGTTTTTTGTAAGCCTAATTTATTGCACATTTCTGTAGTTATGAAACTGCTTTGTGATCCAGAATCTAATAATGCTCTACAATATTGAAATGTACCAGTGTTGTCCAAAACGTATACTAATGCTGTAGATAACAGAACTTGTTCAGTCATGTTTACGTTTGAAATTGTCATAGTAACAGTATCTGATGCTGAACCTTGAATGCTATTATTGTTATCATTACAGAGGTTATCATTTCTGCTTAATTGTTTACTCTCAGAAAAACCAACAGGGACGATTATTCAAAAGAAATGAACGGCATGCGAACGTTGTCCGAGATGACGATTGGTAAATGCAAAGATATCAATTAAAATTTTCGTATAAACCAGTTTTTATTCTATAAAAAGCATTTTGTCATATTTCACTATACCATCCCTCACATTTCACAAGAGGAATACAACCTCCGTCCTTCAACCTGTATGTTAATTCCGATCGAAATCGGCTTTAATATACAGGTTAGGGGCCATCGAAAAGTGATCCGTGTGAAAGAACCCCTTTTATGTGCTGTTTCTAATTTTTCAAGGACTTCGTATTTTTCTTTAAGAATGTTTAGTGTCATTTAATGTTGGAAATTCCTCTGAATTTGTAGTCGTTTCCCATTCACGTTTTGTAACATGATCTAATTTTTGCGTAATAAAGCTAACAAGAATTGTGTTCCAATTGTGAACATTTTGGCCAAGGGGTTCTAAGGCTAAGATATGTGTAGAAAATTCATCCAATAATTTGCGTACTTCCAAAGAAGACTCAAATTTTACAAAAGGGAGATTTAGAAGTCCATTAACATGATTGTGAACAAGTAATCTTTTGTTATCATATCTTTCACAAAGAAGTTCCCAAGCTACCTTAAAATTAACCTGTCTTTCTTTTTCTTTTGTATGGTAAGCTTGGTGGCTAAATTTTGATTGCCCCTTTCCACTCAAATAGAGTACTAATTGTTAAAAATTAACCTGTCATTTTTAACAATTGAATTTTTTGTGCTGCTTGGCCTGATAAGCTTGATTTTAGATAATGCAGTTTCTGCACATTGCTTAGTTTGGAGTTGGAATGTATTAATGAGATAAATATATCTTTAAATTCGATCCATGTGTCATATTGTCCAGAGAATCGCAGTGGTTGCATTTTTGGTAATTGTAGTGCAATAACGTCCTTACGTCAGTTACTGACTCAACCACTGAACAGGCAGTTTTAACCCGCGCTAAGTCATTAACAGAATCTCTATTATGCTTCTCAATTAAAGCCTTAATTTTTTATGTTAATGTAAAATAACCATTTTCGAATTGATCCTGAGAATCATAGTGATCTGCTAGATCTTCCTCCTCACAAATTGTCTCAATTTGTGATTGTGTTTCGCAGAATTCTGCAAACAGTTGTTCTAAATAATCAATTCGTTGTGCTAATTCTATAAGCTCAGTTTCTTCTAACTCAGTTTTTTGATGGATGGTCTCGTAATGCGTTTTTGTCATAGACTGCGTTTATGTCCCCCTCTTTTGCGTATGAGTATATTTAATTCTGCCATTTTTTTAAACGTTAAGATATATGATTAGAAATAAAGAAGTTAACTCACAAGAAGTTGAACTTACATAGTTTGCTTCCGCAGTGATTTGAAAAACAGCTATGACTTGCCTAATCCATTGTGTTTCAAGACGAGAACCCTGGGTTTCGTCAGTTTGATGCAGATGATTCCAATATGAAAAAAAAAATGTTTCCTTTGTTCTCTATCCGCCTCGACGGACCACTGTAAATGATACAGAAAAAAGTGTGTGACCAGGATGGTCGACTGTTACCAAGTGACTTTATTGTGTTGTTTACAGTTTTTACAAAGTAGAGAGGGGAGAGGTCTCCTCCTTAATTGCAGTCAAGAAAAACAATCATAAAAGTTATTGCTAAACATCTGGAGCTGGATGATACTGAACAGCACCTTTTTTTAAGAGAATTTTAAAGTACATCCCGATTTTGCCTATTTACAGACATCACAGCATAATGAATCATACATTAAACAAAAGATCAGATTAATATGAATTTTTTTTTCCATTTAGATCAATTTGCTGTCTAATGATATTGCAGATGGAATCGCCTGTCGCATTTTAAGCGAATCACCCTGTATACAGATCAACCCTAGTTTGAGGCCCTGATATAAGAAACTCTGATTTTATGAGCAAATATAATATATATCAAAAATTTGATTTATAAGCTTTACCCTGCTTTTACAAGAAATTTATAATAACTTAATGCTTAAAAGCAAATTTAGACACTCCTTTTTAATGTGGAGGAATATAATCTATCCTGTTTTGTGCCATACGGACCCTTCATATATTGATTTCAAATAGGAAACTGGTTCAATTCTAGGTTCTTATAACTGAAACAGAAAACATATTCTGTTTCAGCTATGCTCAGCTAATATAATCAGTCTCATAATAGGATTGGTCATAAAATAATGGATGGGGTTCATGTTTCAGGACCAAATCTAATCAGAAAAAAATGATGTGTGCTGGAATTGAATCCATATCCTCTTAAATTATAAACTAACATTTTATAATGTGGCTATCCAGCCAATGAATAATGATATTTAGTTTTTTATGATCAATTCAAAATGGCATTTTGTTGTATTCAAATTCTTTTATATTTATCTTTTTTTTATGATAAACATTCAGTACCTTGCTATATCATTTGTTTTTGATTAATACTTGTTCTGAATTATTGCTATTAATGTTTTGTTGCAAATACTTTGTGAAGTTGTTAAGCCATGCAAGTATTTCCTTTTGGAAAAATTTTCAGTTCCAGTTTTTTCACTGTTTTCTAATGAAAGACTAGTAAATTACACTGCCATTACATCTTTTGGTAACTTAATGCCCTTTCCAGTCAACAGTAACTAAACTTCAGGGCATTTAAATACAATAATACCCCAACTTATACGAACTCTGAGTTACGCAGTTCTTGATTTTTTGTTTGGCAACACTGCTGCACGCTGTTTTGCTGTATACACATTGGACATGTTTCACACAAACTCTATGTGCATGATTACGATTCTACAATCGACAAAAGTAAGATTGTTTTGTTATATGTTTTCTAAACCCTTAAAAAACTATGTCATCCAAAAAGAAGTAAGAAAAGAAAAACGGTATCTTTGGAATATAAACTTAACATTTTCAAGGATTTTGATAACAGAATGAAAATTTATGAATTGGCAAAGAAGTTTGAGCTACCGGCATCCACAGTAAGAACAATCATAAAAGATAATGAAAAAATTTCTGGTATGGTGAAAAATGCTCAATTCTTGAACTCAAATATAATTTGTAAACATCATGGTATTATTGCTGAGATGGAAACAATGCTGAAATTATGATGTGATAATTAAGTAAAAGTGAATAATTTTTTTTGTAATTCATTTATTTTTTTAATATTTTGTATTAATATGTATAAAGAACCGTTTTATTAAATATTTTTCTTCTAAACTAGTGTTTTTGTTAGTGCTTGACTCCCAATTAAACCAAATTTATATATATTTATATGCAAAGTTGTACCCCGATTTATGCGAATTCGACTTAAGCAGTTTTCGTCGGATCTACTTATCACTTAACTTCGGGGTATTATTGTATTCTAGTTCTCTGATTAAAAAATGCTTAAAAAAGAATAAAGCCTATTTAAAATGAAAATTTAATGCTTTCATTAATATACTGATATACATAACTGGGTCTGTGCATAACACAGGCATGTTTCCTTTTTCTTTTCATTAGAGACAAAACCTATTTTTTACTAATTTCACTTTGATTTGTTTACCTGTCTTAAAAAGACAGGCAAATGAATTAGATCTAATTCTTTTGCCCTGAAGTAAAATTATTCCTGTACTCACACATGCTTAGCTTTTCAGTGCACAATATGAAATTTGTTCCTATCGAATTTGGTAAAAGTGCTTTCATCTGGGAACAAATTATTAAGTTATATTTAATTTTTCTGCAAGGAAAGCAAACTAGCATCACTTTGATATTTTAAGTTTTTTTGTTTTTATTGGATTTGTTTTCTAGAGGCTAGTAGAGTTATGAAGATGTTATAGGAATCTTTTGTGGACATTATCATCAATAAAAAATTAAAATATATATATATATACTTAATCTGTTAGACAGAAAATGGCAAAATATTTAAAAATTTCTTAAAATATTATGCTTGCCTCAAAAAACATCATTGTTTTTTCTGCACAATAGGAAATATATATTTTATCTATAGGATATTTTAGAGAAATTTTTGGAAAATTGATCCACTCTGTTTGATGTTTATTTCCATAGCTTGGCAATGTGTTAATTACCTGTTTTCATGGTTTATGCAGTATCTGTTAGTCAATCACATGTCAACAGCTTACATCATGTTTTATCATTTATATTTAAACAACTTTTTCAAAATTAATCCTTGATTTTTGATAGCTGTTTTTAGAATTTCATCAATATACAAGTATAAAAATTTTATTTCCATATGCTGATCAAGTCATTTAGAAACATTTAGATATATTCAGATGCTGATGGTTCTCCAGCTTTCTGGCATCCAGTATTCTGTCCAGTCCACAAATTGAGGAATCCAGTGTAGGTTTGCATCAATAAGCAAATTGACCATAAATATAAAATAGAAAATAAAAAGTTTTATTTCATATGTTTATATGTTTTAAATATATCCTAAAAATTTAACAATAATAGAATCTATTGGGCTACTTTTGGTCTTGCCCATATCTTAAGCCAATAAACCAAGCAAATAAGTCATGTAGTTTATCTGTGTGATTGGTATTTATTTTATAGATTAAAAGTAAATTATCTCCAATAACTGAAAAAATAACACTTAAAAAGTGTATAAAACTTGAAATAACACAGTCATCAAGATATTATAAAAAAATCATTCATTTTGTGACAAAAATAATTTTATTGTTATGGGTGCTGCCATGTTGTAAGTTATGATGACATCACTTAAGAAAATAAAAAATTTCATTTTTTCTAACGTGCACAGTGATTCACTAGTATGACAGTGCTTCTTATGATGTCAATGTATTTACTAAAGATGTATTGCTGGGTTTAAATGGATAGTCGACCTTCAATCATTCTGTGAAAATTGTACCTTAGCCAATAATCTTAGGTAATGTA
This sequence comes from Olivierus martensii, assembly GCA_000484575.1. NCBI lineage: Eukaryota > Metazoa > Arthropoda > Arachnida > Scorpiones > Buthidae > Olivierus > Olivierus martensii. Next base: position 8,376 of record AYEL01055153.1, read on the forward strand.
ACTCTCTTAGAAAATTACGCATCCAAAATAAATGGATTCTAAATTTTTTAGTGGTGATTTGTTGATTTAGCTATTCAAGTACAGTGACTTAGAAAAAATAAGCAGTTATATTGGTTAATAAGTTCACAATTGTTTTTTTCTGAATATCTTATATTCTCTTGCAGATTATAATAAATGTGATGCAGGCCACAAAAAAGGGTATGTCAGGTTTTGAGTTTGATACTGTTTATGCTAATATAAAGGGACTTAATTTATAGAATAAAGGTTTTAAATTTGCATTGCTGTCTAAAACTGATGATTCATTTCTGTGGGGGAAAAAATACTGTAAACACTATTATATTATTGTGAATCTACTTGTTTCACTTATATACAAAACAGACTATGCAGCTGAGATTGACCCACAGTAAAGGTTAAAAAATAATTTTTTCTTATTTTGAGCTTTATCTTTGTATTTAACAGAATGAGTTTGAATTTGCAGTTTAGTTTCATACAATAAATAGAGTTATCTTACTATTTGAACTGATAAAAATTATGATCCTTTTCCAGAAATTTAAACAATAAAGTAATGACATTGTATTGTTTGAACTTTTAATCCATGCATATATGATTAAATATTAAATGACATTTCTAGGTTTCATATTATAGTTTTATAATGCAAATATTTTGCTTTATTTTTGCTGCAGATATCATTACTGTTTCTTAATTGGTTAGATATTAATCTGCAGAAATTTCTGCACCACAATTGGGAATTTTTAATACATCTTTATGAAAAAGAAAGATCAAGACAGTGTACCTCATTGAAAAAATTTTTTCTCAATCTTTCCTGATATTGTAACTTTAATTTAATTGCTTTAATCATTCTTAACTTTTTACAGGCTATCAATGCAGCCCAAAGACAAGGAATAGCCATTGAAACAACAAAAAAATGTAGGATACTTTCAGAATGATTATTATGAATAATTTATATTTATCAAATTAATGAATTTATCAAAAATATGTATATGTATATATATATATATATTAAATTATAGATAATGCAGCTACAAATAAACAACATCAAACCAGTATGAATACTGCAAAGCTGGATAGAGAAACAGAACAGCTTCATCATGATACTGTTGGATTGGAGATTGGAAGATTAATCCAACAGGGCCGACAAAATAAAAATCTTACACAAAAAGATTTAGCAACAGTTAGCTTTAATAAATTTTTCTTTTGCTAATTTAATCTAATATCATATTTCATGCAATTAAATTTCTAATTTATATAACAATAATTTTATAGAGAATTAATGAAAAGCCTCAAGTTATTAATGATTATGAAGCAGGACGAGCAGTTCCAAATCAACAAATATTGACCAAAATTGAAAGAATCATTGGTAATAAAATAGATTTTAAATTATTTAATGTTATAGTATATTTATAGCTATTGAAATGTGAAAAATTAGTAAATGACTTTTCAGTTTAGTTATTTTGATGAAATACTTATTTTTTAAATTATCTAACTACAGGTATCAAATTACGTGGAAGAGAGAAAGGTCAATCCCTTTCAGACCAGAAACCAAAAAAGAAATGACACGAGGCCATTCACACCTGTTTTTGCATCATTTTTTGTTTAAAAGACTTGACTTATTCTTGTGCCTCTTTATTCATTAAAAATGTTATAAAAGTACTTTGTGTTTGGAAACTGTACAAATTTTGGGCATTTTATAAAAATTATTTAATATTTGTATTTTGCACAATACTTACAATATTGCAGAGGGTGGAATTAAAAAATTACAATTTTTATTTTGTTGAAATTTCAACTAAACAAAGTTGAGTTCTGTGGAAATTCTTTGAGCTATTTGCTTTTGTCTGAATTTGATTACCATTATTATTATTATTATTATTATTATATACATCTATCTACATTAATCTCTTCTTCACTCTTATGTAATATAACAGGTTTTCCCCGCGATATAAAAAATTTTATTTTGGATTACATTTTATTTTAAATTTCGTGTATTGTAATGTGGTATATGGTACTTGTCACTGATTAATTTAATATTGTGAAACCCACTAATCACTTCAAACTTTAAAAAGTCCTTCAGGTAGATATTCAAAAGTCTTTAATTGATATTGTTGTCTAGTGTATTTAATATTAATATAATAGATTAAATATATAGAATGACAATATTAATGGCAATATTTATCTCCAATCAATGTACTAATAATTGAATTAATTAATTATAGATTGGTATGTAAATACTTAATAGTCAAATTCAGGCAATTCATTAGATTGGAAAAATTGTGTAGAAAAATTTACTTTAAATAAATGCACAGATATGATCCCAAAATAATTCTGTGCTTTTTATTAATGTGTAAATATTTAGTTAAGAAGTTAATGGTAAATATCTGGATAACTAAAAGTATACCAATATTTTTTTTGTAATTATTGGTCATTATGCAAAAATTGATAAACAAAAATTTTACTTGGCAATAATGATATTTTGAGCATAAAATATTGCAAATAATTAGAATAAGTCAGTTAATATAATTTTAATTGAACTATACTGATATCCATAATACTTAAATTACTGTATAGCTTGTTTGCAGTATCTTATCATTTACATTTATTTGAAGTTATATAAATTAAAAATTAATTCAAATATTATATAATTTTAAATAAACTTGCTGGATATCAATATCAATAGTAGTTTGATTTTTTTATAAGATATTAGCAGTATTGAATTTGAGAAATTACCAAATTTATTAGGGTCCAATATAACTTTGGCACTTATAAATTTGGAAAACTTGAAAATAAGATAACTTAATCTGTTGAGACTAAAGTTTTTACTTTATCAGCCAAATCATTCTAAGATATTGTTGTCATTAATGCAATTCTTAATAAAGTTTTGAACATGAAATTTTCATGTTTTTAATTAAGTTTGAGTAAAAGTAAATTTAGAAGGTAAGACACATTGAGCTATCTATTTGGAATGAGAGTTTATGATGATTATATTAAAACATATTACACTTTAATTAAATGTAATACAACAAAACATAATCATAATTTTTTTAATCTAATTCTTAATTTAAAATTACTTTCTAAATTTCTTAAAAAGAATGATTTTCTGAAAATTAAAAAAATATATACTAAAAAATTTTCATCCCTAACTTCTTAAATAAAGAATACTAGAAATTCACTTTGGATTAAATTAAAAAAAATTTGTTTTTTTAAATTACAAATCCTGTCTTCCAGTAAATCAAAAAACTTATAAAAATTGTATTTAAAATGTATTATTATAGTTTGAATCAAAGTTTGACAAAGTTTTATAACATTTCATTGTTGAACTTATAAAATCAAGAATATAAATATTTTAAATCAAGAAGTTGTTCTGTTAATTTTTAAAAATCTAAAAATTTCAGATTTTTATTCCAAAAATATTTGGCAATTTATGTTAATTCATGCTCAGCTATATTTTAGTAGTCTCAATTATCTGAGATAAAGTGAACTGACAGTATTCAGATAAGATGGAAGATTTGGTGGTAACTTATTATTAAATAAACTGGATTTGAATATGTTCGTGCAATGATGTACACTATTGTTAGTTATAGTGAATATAATGACTCATATAATTTAAAAGTGGATTGTCATTCTCTTCATGTTAAATTTTAATATAATAAAACGCTTAAATTAAAAAAATTTTTAATTTTATTTACAACTATTTTTATTAGAAAAATTAAAAAAATCAACATGAGGTGAATCACAATTCACTTTAAAAAAAAAAGAGATTCAGTTAATCAGGACTCTGCTATAGTTTGAAAGTTATCAATTGTTTACCATATAAGCATAACTTTTTGAATATTCTCTATTATTATTTAAATTAAAAATAAATTTAAAAGTCAATTATTATTATTATTTTCATTTTCAACCAAAGATTCTATTGAAAAGGTGTTCTCCTATAGCAGGGATGGCCAACAGGTCAATCACGGGACAATTTGTAGTCGATCTTCATAAGTTATCGGACGACTTTCTTACTTCATAATGCCTTCTCTAGACAACTAAAGCCAAAATTTTGCTTTATTGCTGAGTATGCCCAAAACAGTAACAGCTGGTACCAGCAGAGCATTTAGACAAAATTCTAAATTCGCTGACGATGCCAACATGACACCTTTGAATTGACAGTTGTGAGAGTTGAAGTGAATTATTGTGTTTGAGATTTATGAGTAAGTAAAAGGAAAAAACACCATTGCCGCTGACGGATATCTCGTTTTGTGTTAATGTCATTTTGGGATATGTGGTTTTGGCTCCTATCTCTACTCTGATCATCAAACGAAGAATTTTGAAGATAGATCGCGAACTCATTGTTAACATATAAAGTTGATCTTAATGACAAACAAGTTGGCCACCCTTGTCCTATAGCATTGGATAGTTGAATTCTTCTCTAAGACATTTTATATAAGTGATTTATCTTCTTTTATTAAATTACATAAATTTGCTATAATTTTTGTATATATGTATGAATTATAGAGATTACTAATTGAAAGCTTGATAATTCTTTTCTATTCTAATTAAAATATCAGAATAATCATTTAATATTTCTGATAAAAATTTTGCATCTTCACAAGTAATTTCTTAATACATATGAAATATTTCTTCTTTATAAAATTCATATGTTAAAATATCAATATTAACATCAATTATAACATTTTTGTCTCTATTCTGTTAATATCAATTACATACTATTTATAACATTAAAATCTGTTCTGTCAAGATTAGAAACTTCTATTTTACAAGAATATAAATGAAATTTCATATAGAAGACAAATGTAATAAAATATACTATTAAACAAAATTAAAACATCATTTTAAATACAAAAAATAAATGTAATAAAGCTTAATAAATTAGAAACAAAATGCTCTTAGAACAAAAACAGAATTTACAAAAAATTTTCCATAGTGTAATTCACAAGAAAAGTAAAAAGTTTTTGAAATTATTTCATATTAAAAGATTTTTTTAATTTAATATTTTTTAAAAGTAACTTCATAAACTTAACTTCAAAAATTTTTTGAATGATTATTGATTTTTTAAAAAAGACGAATTCAGTTTAAAAAACTAAAAGATTAATATTTAGCATTTTTTAAATTTTAGTTGTTTAAAATATTCCACATACATTGCTATGTAATTTTATATTTGTATCATTTAGACCCAGTTTTACAATATCTTTTTAAAGTTCCTGCTAGCTTTAACTACCAGTTATCTATTTTACAATTGTTAGATAAATGCTAATTGGCAGTTACTGACATTAAACTACTAATTAGCATTTATTTAAAATTTTTAAAATAGATAACTGGTAATTAAAGCTAACAGAAACTTTTTATCAGGGCATTATAAAATTGAGTCGTAGTTTTATATATGGTTTATGCATATTGCCTTTATATTTATTAATATAAAACATTTCATTCAAGATTCTACAAAAGTAAACAGTTGTCACAACTTATTTTCAAAGGATATGTCTTACTATACTGTATAATTCTATTCTTATTAAAAATTTGAATACAGTGGTGCCTTGGTTAACGATGGTGATCCATTCCAGAATTACCGTTGTTATCCAAGTTAAGATTCCACATAAGATTAAATTGAAAATTGATTAATTTGTTCTGTCTCCTCCCCACAACCATAGTAAATATGGAAAATATCATTTATTTATTATATTTGCTACAAAAAAATTAACATTAATAAAATGAATTGTTTATGTAAACAGTTTTTAATTATCAATCTTCACCAGAAAGACAATGGGCTTACTTTGGAGTTTTTCACAAACGAATCCATAAACACTGGTTAGCAGCTTATAGATTCAATGATTATTATACAGTTAAGATTTGATTTTGCCTTTTGATGGCAAATGAACAGTGACACGCACTATTGATTTATTGTCTATATGAACCAATACATAAAAAAATAAGTGCTTAAATATTCATTTTCATCATAAAACACATTTATAATGACAAATTTTAAAATAAAGCACAATACACTACAAGAAAAAAACAATATACAGAAAACGTAAACGGCTATGATTGGTCAAACATACTTGAGCTATGTCACCTGCCTGTTCTCTATTTGATAATATTTTCCCACGCATGGATGAGTGAGATCGGAAAATAACGGGATTTAGATCAGATAGAGGTTTACATAATCAGGAATCATTAATCAAAACCTGTGTGTTGTTAACCAAAACATATTTTTCATACAGCCACTCGTCTTTAACCAAGTATGTCATTATCCGAGGCCGTCGTTGACCAAGACACCACTGTATATAAATCTCTAAAAGTGGAGTTGATCACACTTCTATATATATGCTAAATATTTTTGTTTTATAATTGTTTTAAATATACAGTAAAATCTCAATATATTGAATTTCAGCATATTGACACAATTATGTACAATTTGAATCATTGCCAGTTTTCTCATATAGTATATGAAATATAAAAATTGTATATATAAAATTTACAGTATTGTACAGTTATATTATATTAAATTTTTATGTTTCAATGAAATGTTTTTTGCTCTAATAAATATACATATTCCTTATTTTGCATTGTGCAATATTATATCTAGTTTTCCAAAAATTTATTAAAAAATAAAATTTTAAATTTGAAATAGCTATTTTAGCTAGTTTGCTATCAATAGATATATCAAGTAATATCTTTAATATTGATGATATAATGTTTGTATATCATAATACAATTTTACATTAAATTACAGTTATTTTGTTTCATTTTATAACAGTTAAGTGTTATGTTCTACCTTATTAATAAGGTATACAAGGTTATTCAAAATGTAATCAACAACTTTAAATGTTTAGGCCTAGTTTTACAATATCTCATTAAAGTTCCTGTTAGCTTTAACCACCACTTATTTGCTTTACAATTATTAGTTATCAACTTTAAATTACCAATTAGTGTTTACCTAACAATTGTAAAACAACTAGTGGTTAAAGCTAACAGGAACTTTAATGGAACATTATAAAACCAGGCCTTAATATAATTTAAGTTTACAACTTTTTAAATGAAAAGGGATATGAAATGAAAGATTAAATATCAGAAATTTACTTACAAATTACAAGCCCTGTGTGTGTGCGTGTGCTATGGATAACTCTGCACATATTAATACAATAGGCAAATTCTGACCATACTTTCTCCTGCAATGATTGACTTTTGTGACAGCTTTAATTATAGCCCGTAAGTCCTCTTAAGGCAGTGTTTCTCAACCATCATGACATAGCACTTTGGGTTGCCATGAGATATTTTTTGGGATGAAAGTATATAGTGGTACGTCGATATGTGTCCTTAATCCGTTCCAGATCCTTGGACTTATACCAGTTTGTATACCAAATGAATTTTTCCCATAAGAAATAAAGGGAAAATGATTAATCCATTCCCACGAAAAAATTCTATTGTTGTTGACATATTATACATTGATGGGTTTGTATAAAATAATTTAAACATGGCTTAATACTAAAATACATAAATACAAAAGCAATTAGATGAAAATTTAATGTTAACTGATTTAATAACGTCTTTGTTTTTCACAATCATAGATACCGTCATTCTCAGCATATGGTATGCAGCATCCAAATCCCAGATAAACATGCCACTTCCATACTTTTCAACAGTCTCTCTTTTCACCTCCTTGGTGATTCTAACCATTTTCTTCATTGCTTGGCCCTTCTCGTTAACTTTCTTAGAACTCATGGTTAATGAATTTATTAAAAATTTACACGAAAAAACACAAAATCACGTGAAAATTCAGAGAGAGTTATAGCATGGGTTGTTCACTGAATGATAGCAATTGGCATACTGATGTTCGTGTTCAATTGTGGTATTGTCTTGAGATGGGTAAGCAACGGTCACACGAGTTGGTCGTATTCCAAACAAAGGTCATATACTAAGCAAAATTTTTCACACACAAATAGGATGCATATCAAGTTGGACTTATTCCAAAGCAGACATATACCAAGGTACCACTGTATTTTAAATCTTAAAATATACTTTTATCCCAAAATAATTTTATCTGGTTAAGTGCTGTTTGTTTGAGTGCATTAAAAATCTTGTTTTAATAAAATTCCATTTACATTTTTTTTTAGTTTCAGATCACAATCAATAATATTTTCATGAACTACCTAGAGCAGTGGTGCACAATCTGTTTTCACTTGCAACCCCCATACTCAGACTGAAATTTTATACGACCCACTATTTGTTGTTACCATCCTATTATAAGGATATAGTAATAAAAGTCATTTTTACTACATACAAATTCATATTTTTATAGTATATTTCAGTACATATGATTCGATATAAGATTTTTGAAAAAATTGCCTATTAATAAAAAAAAAAAATTATAATACATTAAACAGAAAAGTGCTTTGAGTTGAACAATTTTCATGTATTTTTTAAAATATTTTTTTAGTTTTTTCAATTAAAAATTTATTATCCAACATAAAAATTTCTTAAAATTTCACGACCTCCAACAATTTTTCTGCAACCCCTTGAGGGATTGCGACCCACAGTCTACCCTGACCTAGACAATGACCTAGAGTACAAGAATTTGCAGCACCACTGACCTAGAGTATAAGAATTTTATAAATCCTAAATTTTCAAATTCCATTGCTTGTAATATAAGTTAGTATTCCTGTTTAAAAGTACTTTTTGAATTTTAAGATTTATTATTAGTATTCCTACTTTGTGCTTGAAATATTTATATTAAGAATTTTATATTTTAATTTATACATCAGATGCAGTATACACATCTTGTATATTGCATCAGATTAAAAATTTTGGTAGGCCTAGAATAATTGCTGTCTGTTATTAACTCATTTTACTTTTTAAAGATCTAATATGAATTAAATGAAATAGCATTCAATTAAACATTTATCAGTTTTATTGCAAATAAAATTATATTTAACATTTATTTGTTTGACAAATTCATTATGTCTATATAATTTTATAATAATTTCAAACATTAATCTTTTCCATCATAAATATACAAATTGAATAGAACATAGATTGATTGTTCTAATTTGTTCATTTTATGGAACATGGTGGCTCTCTTAAGTTATCAAGTTAAGTTCATCCAAGTTATTTTCTTAATAAACTTCCTACTAAAAGTGTCTTAGTATTTTGAATTGTACATTTCAAGTAGATGTATTTTAACTGTTAGAATATAGTCTTTCTCAGACTAGGTCGGATCTGCATAAGACATGTTTGTTTTCTCCTAACTATGCAAGTTCAAACAAACAAAATACAGTACTTCATACTTATAACTTAACCTATGGATGTACCATGCATATAGTTAACTTCTGGAAAAAATATAGTTAAATGGAAAAAATTGTCTCCTGCATATTTCTTGGCCTAGGCCAGGGGTGGCGAACTTTTTCTGCTGGCGTGCCAAAAATTTAAAAAGTTATATTTCTTAATATACTAACGTGCCAGATAATTTCTTATAGGAATATATATATATACTGAATGGACCTCAAAATTAATGTTTTCGGCAGACATTATGCCTAAATTTGAATGAATTAAATGTTAAATTACAATGTATCAATAAGACTATCATTGGCATATTTGATCTAATTCAGGCATTTGAAACAAAATTTCAAATATTATATCGAGTAATCGCTTCCAAAAGCTTCAAATATTTTCCAAATTTGAAAAAATTATTCACAGGTTTGAACTTTCATGAAAAACCGGATGGAGCTAAACTGACTACAGAATTTTCAAAAGTTATTAACTGTATAATCAGTGAGTTTCAATCAAGATTCACTCACAAGTCAATTTATCAATAGATAATTTGCAGAAACTACAAAATTTATCGTGTATCTTGATAAATTCAGGTTATCTGCACCTATTGTAACAACATTTGACTGGTTAAAGTTGGACGAACTTGAAATGCAATTAACAGATTTTCAGTCGAGTTACATAAGGAAGCAAAAATGATTAAGTCAACTAACACCACAACGGCATATGCACAATTGCAAGTAGAATAAAAGTGACTAAGAGTTATATGGTCACAACGCAAATTTTTTGCGCAGCGAAAATTTGGAAAATATAAAATTCTAGATTAACGTTCTATGTATGTATATATAAATATAAATATGTGCCATGTGCCAGCAAAATTGTTCTGCGTGCCATTCCTGGCACGCGTGCCGTAGGTTCGCCACCGCTGGCCTAGGCAATATGATGATACTTGTATATATAGATTATGGTTAATTTTTTAAATCTTGTTGTTCTATTTTATTAATTTGTATTTCTCAGATTTTTGAATTCAGATTTTCCGATGAAATTTCCATATACAGTGGGTGATCGGTTAACAAACATAATCCGTTCCAAGACAATGTTCCTTATCTGAATTGTTCACTAACCGATCATCGATTTACCATAGGTTTTTATGGGAATTTGATTAATTCATTCTGAAGACACAAAAAGCATAAATAAGAAATTATATAATTTCTTATTACGTTTATTTATATGTAATAATAATAATAATAATATATAGTCTTGCATTTTAATCTATTGTATTTATTTTCCATTAAAGAATCTGTCCAATTTCGATTGCTTTTCTCTCTTCTTCAGGAATCTTCAGAAGTGGTAGAGATCCCCAAGCCTATTGACCTCAACCTGGTATGGGTGTTATTCTAACACCAAAATATTGTAAGATCTCTCTATTACCTTCTTTAATAAATCTTTGAATTGTTTTAAGTTGTTTCTGAGTTCATTTTAATCGGGAAAAACTACAGTTCCACCATCCTTACCCATAAGTCCACGAACGCTTAAGGCTTAAGCCTGTCATTCCATTAGGTTAGTTAATTTCTTCTCTTTGTGAGATATTTTTATCTGGCAGCGGCGACTTATAGAGCTCATCACAGTATGGCCAACACTATAATGGGGTCAATCGGATGGATGAAGAATGAGGTTCAGTGGGCCAGGGTTGGACCCCTCCTGAAAAGTTGGAGGAGTGGGACCCGGATCCTCCAGAATGGTAAGCCACAGCTTTACCACGCAGCCATCCATGGGACCCCTGGATCCTCCAGAATGGTAAGCCACAGCTTTACCATGCAGCCATCCGGCCCACCTGTCATTCCGTCAGTCCGCAGATCATACAGTTTGTTCTGTGAAGTGTTCGTTATCCGAACATAAAAATCTTTTGGATTTGTTCGCTATCCAAACTGTTCATTAACCGATCACCCACTGTATTTAATGTGTGTATAGTATACATTGAAGATACTTCAAAATGGAATTTGGAAAAGTGAGAAATCTGATCTGTCATTTGAACTGTAAAATATTCTTAGAATTTTCTGAATGAAAGAGATTAACAATGTTTTAATAAAAAAAAAATAGTATTTTTAATATTTAATGCACTTTCAAAAAATTTCAAAATAGTATACTCATTTCATTAATATCTCTCTTCAAGAACAGTAAATTCCTTATAGCATACTTGATTGTTTAAATTTTCTACAAAGACCACATGAATTGGTATGAAAGCCAATCTCTTTATTTTACAATCTCAATTATAAGAATATTTACAAAATTCTTGTAAATATTCTTATAAATGAATATACAGTATACTCATTTATTAATTGAGATCATCATCAGAATCTAATCATTTATTCTCAGATTAGAGGTAGTAATCCATCAACCATACTTTTAATCTGTAATGCTGAGAATTATCATAAAATCCTATTTAAGTTAAATTAAAAATTTTCTTAATAACAATAACACAGTACTTTTAAATGAGGCAGTATCCTTCACTTTTATGTTAAAAATATAATCATTATTGATCTAACGAGTTCTTATATTCTTTCATTCTACAGAAATTATCCCTAATATCAATATTATAAGTACAAATATAATTATGTACTTCCATTTTCATACTTTATCCTCAACCATTTTAAGTTATAAACTTTTTCATGCAACAAAGGTGATATTTATGTAACATTTTCATTTTTTATAGACAGCTTGTCTAAATCTTATATTGCATATCAAATTATTTTTAATTATTATTATTTGTTCAATAGATTTTGTCTAGATTATCAATTATATTTACAAGATGTAAAGTTTTTATTTCATGCTGAATTTTATCATTTGGATTCAAGTATAAAAATGTCATATAATAATGTGTGTACAATAAATAAAAATATTTAAGTTTAAAAAATCTCTTATTTATATCAAATTAATAATAAAAAGCATGGCTTTTAGAGAAAGTAATATTTTTTTTTACAATAGGTAGCATTAATGTTAAATAAATTTTGAAATGAACTTGTTATTTTTTAACCTAAGTATAAATAATGCATACAGTAATGAAAAAAGATCAGCTAAAATACAGTGTCTATACTGCATTATAAGAAATTTACTATTTTAAATCTGATAGAAACTTAATTCTTATAGAAGACAAATTTAATAGTTAATAATCATTTTACATTTCTTAAAATTTATTTTCAGACATATATATAAATAAATTTCATAGTTTCAGTTACATCAAAAATTTTTATAGTTGATCATGCAGATTTATTATTATTCAATTTCTCAATAAATTCTAAATCTTCTGAAGGAATACGATTTACTGTCTCTCCTTTTGCAGCTAATATTTCTTCAATATTTCTGTAAAAAATTTAATAAGAAGCAATAAAAAAGATGCAAATTTAAAAAAATTTAATGTCAAGTTATAAAAAATGTTATCTTTGTCTCCTCCTCTTATCATTAAGTTCCTAAAGCTTATAAAGATATAGAATATGATTCTATTGATGAAGCTTGAAAAATGATTATGTATTTTTAATGTAAGAACTCCTATCTTATCTCTCGTACTTTTACGTGCTTATTGTACTTTGTTTTAGCAAAAATTGTCTTTTTTGCTTATACCTACTGTATAGATCGGAAGAGCGTCGTGTAGGGAAAGAGTGTAGATCTCGGTGGTCGCCGTATCATTAAAAAAAATTTTTTTTTTTTTTTATTGTTTTATATGATATTTCTTTACTAATCTTGTTTTGATGTGTCAATATTTATGCTTTATTTTGGTATGTGTATTTGCCATAAATAAATTTATGCAGCTTTGTATGTCAAAATGTTCTTTATTATGTTTATGCTTAGGAAACTGATAATACTGTTTTATTAAATTGCATAAAATAAAATCATCACTTTATATATAAAGTGATGATTTTATTTTATGCAATTTAATAAAACAGTACTATCAGTTTCCTAAGCATAAACATAATAAAGAACATTTTGACTATATATATAAAGTGGGGCAATTAAGTTTATACATTAAAAAAATAAAAATTATAAAAAGATTTGAATTACAAATAGTCAAAGTAGGATATTTCTTCAATCTTGTATACATCGATTCCAAAGAATTTGATATTGAAACTAACAGTTATGAAAAGTTTTTGGATTGGCTTTCAAAATTTGGCATACATTCATTTTAATGTCAATATCTATAAAATGGATGTTGTTTTAAGTATTTTTTGTGTACGAATTTTTAGTGAATTGTTATCTGTAATCACATTTCAGTTATTTTGCTAACAAATTTCTATGAAATCCTCATGAAAATGAACATATTTGACAGAGAGAGAGGAGAGACTACAGTATTTGTAAAAATATTAGAAGATCTTGCATAAAACAATATTATATAAATATATAAACTTACTAATATACATTATCACAAAACTTAAGTCATTTAAGTGCTGCTTTGTTAGAGTAGCATGATTCAAAGCATGTTTTGTTACGATTTATAACTTTTACTAGTTCCGTTTGATGAATGAGGGATAAAATAATGAACAATTAGGAGATATAAGCTTAAGCTTTAGTGAGAACATTAGCATTTCTAAATGAAAGCAATGCCAAAGGGATTTTACACACTTCCCCATTAACCTTCCAATCCCTCGACAATTATATTCGTGACGTCTTCTTTTCCACTCGCATTTGTATCTATTGTTCACGATTTTTTCTACTGTTTTGTTTCCCTTTTATTTATGGTTCTTACTATATCAATCTAATGAAAGAATAAAATAAATCCTCATAAAAATATGATATACTGTATATAGTATATATTTAATTGTGAAACAAACAACTAAATGATGCAATGACAGCTTGAAATAAAAGTGTGTTATGTAAAGGTTCTTTTTAGTAATTTTAATTTTAATCAAATGTACTGATGAGGAGAAGGAAATTTAGACCCTTAATTCGAAATGCATTTACTCATTAGAAAATAATAAATTTTAAACTGTTGTTTGAAGACAGAGTCGGTCAAGAAATAGATCAAAACAAATAACTATACTGTATATAATTTGTCCAGAGATTAGATGCCAATGGCGTGCATTTTCAATTTATTTATTTTGAACAAATTGTTAACTTTTCGAAGAAAATTTTTTCCCCTTTTGACTCGTGTTCAGGTGAATCTTTTAACATATTGATAAGTATTTTATTACAGGTTTGGTTACACATAATTCAAAAACTAGATATCCCGAAACTGCATAGTTTTCAGAAAATTTATTAAATTTATCTCGAGGGGTACAATTTTACATAATTGCCATCAGAATGAAAGTAGGCCCAATCGAAAGATTCGAAAAGTAAGAAAATATTTTTCAAAAGGATATTGTACATACATCAATTTGATGCAGGCGTCCAGAAAATGAAATGATGAAATTAAAGTATTTCCCGACAGGGTAATACCTAAACCGGTGTGCGCCGCCATCATAAAAGTGTTGAAAGTATAAGTATTTTTTTGGAATGAATCTTTAATGTAATAGAATTGTTGATTTGTATTTTAATCATCAGTCGGTGGGAGACGAATCTTTAATTTTTTAATGTATAGTTTTCCTCAAAAGGTGAAATTATTGAAATTGAAGATTTATCGTCCTACCGATGATTAATTGTGAATCGACAATTCGATGTATTAAAAAAAATTCATTCCATAAAACTATGCATTGAAGAATTAGATTTCTCCCCACCGACTGATGATTAAAATACAAATGGACAATTCTGTTAAAAGATTCATTCCAAAAACATGCTTTCAAAATGGCGGTGCACACCGATTTAGGCATTACCTATAGAGAAGTACTTTAATTTCATCGTTCATTTTCTCGACGCTTGCACCAGATAGAAATGCAGTCTTTTGGAAATTTTTCTTTACTCGTCATCTTTCGACTGGTCCTACTTTCGTTTCTAAGGTGGTAAAATAATATTTTACGGCAATGCAAATATAATTAATTCAGTTACTCTAAGTATATAAAATGTTATCTCACGAGATGGCGTATTATTAAACTAATTGTAATAAATGAAAAGATGCAAACCTCAAACCATTTAAATCGCTAAACCAACCAAGATTATCAGCAACAAGATGATTATTTTTGCAGCCATGACAACGTACAATCACAACTCCCTTCTCGTATCCAATTTTCGATATGAACTTCGTTACTCTTGTTTCACATATTTTACATTTAAATGATAACATCATTTTAGAGTCTAATTTATCAATATGAACACTGTCAGAGAAATTATATTTCATATCTAAAATATGTGAATTAATTTTCGAATAAGTGGTATTTTTTTTGCTCAATAAGTTCGTATTAACATTACATTTACGATCCATTAAGCAAATAGAATAAATTCGGAAACAAACATTAAAATTTCTATGTCTAGTCCTTCCATTAATTGTCTGATTTAACCAATTTCCAAACCTCCACATGTTGTTTCTGAAGAATGGCAAGGTTGACATCATAATATCACAAGGAGCTGTTTGGTGTTATCACAACATAACCTACACGTTTGTTTCCATTAATACATTCGTGTAATTTTAACTGTTGCCAACCGTACCATTTTAAAAAGTATGCAATTATAAATAAAACATTCAAAATTTCTATCCTAAGACAAAATTGAAAAACGTATATATTTAAACAGAGAATTTATTCAAGTACAATTCTTAAAAATTTGTGTGTTAAAGAAGTAAAAATTAAAAAATATATCGATAATGAAAATAGTGCTTTTATCTTTATTTTACGGCGCTTTCCAAACTGAATTTGCTAGGTTTTTTTTTGGTTTGGTTTTTGCATATTTTACGTCCCCTTTCCAATCAGGGAGATTACTAAGGGAGCGGGGAGTCCCCCCCTTTCCAATCAGGGAGATTACTAAGGGGGCGGGGCCAGTTTCCAACACTAGCTGCACCCACACCCGTGGAGGGGGCTCATGTCGTATTCTGAGACTATAGCCAAAGCTTTTCCCCTGCTCCGCCTACTAGGGTACTACAGGGTACTTAACGTCTGCGAGAATAATCTCGGCTTAATCATAATCTGCACTTAGGAGTGCGGACTCGCCTGACCACCACTCTGATCCACAAAGCGAACGAAATACGAATACGGAGGACTCCTAAGGTTTGCCAGTCCCAGGGGTAAGAAGGCCGCATCCCTATCTCGTGCACTGTGTCGCCGAAGCGACCTTTAAGGGCCGAGAATTGCCTCCGTCCACAGAGGGAGCGGAGATACAAGAGGCAGTGTATTTGCTACAGACAGCGCCCATCACAGACTGGCCAGCACCGATGATGGGGTCAACCGGATGGTTGAAGGATGGGGTTCAACAGGCCGGACTGATGCTCATTACTGAGCGACCGGACAGTTCCCGAAGGGATCGAAAACTCGACGGTTTTCTCACATCAAGTTCTCCCAAAAATGGGAAATCCTTAGGACATCAAAGCTCCGGAGCAACCGCCGCGAAAATCGTGACAGCCCGCAGGAAAGTCGGAAGAGTAAAGTATACCCGAACCTTCCACAAGAGCAGAACACTTACTAATAATCGCATCGGATGGGCGGAAGGCATGACGACCAGCCGATCCAACTTGAAAAGGGCGAGAATATCCCCCGGTTCGATCACTGATGTAGCCCACTGTCTGCGCCAGACTGGTGGGCCACCATGCAGACGATATCGACCGACGCCGTGCAATGGCCGGGCTCCTGGCGCCTTGCCATGGCCGAATATCCCTCGGATTAACTACCCGAAGTTTTATGATTCCCTAGAAAGCAAGCTTCCCCAGCCTCTGGTAGAACCTACTCAGCCCGAGCAAGGCCAACCCTCGGGTGGTGGTCTGCTGGATTGGCCGCGTGGAAACGCTTATTTTTTCTATTTAGAATATCCTATTTTATTTAAATATATGTATAAAATATTAATATATGCAGTATAGTTGGTATAGTTGAACGAAAGATTTAGAGGGCGTACTCAAAGTTTTTTTTACATATTTTACGCCCCCTTTCCAATCAGGGAGATTACTAAGGGGGCGGGGCCAGTTCCAACCACTAGCTACACCCACATCCGTGGATGGGGGCCGGATGGTGAAGGACGGGGATCACCGGGCCGGGCCCAGTACCCCGAAAAAATCCGGGACCAGACCCGGGTCCTTCTGTGTGGCACGCCGACAGCGTTACCACTCGACCATCCAGCCGCCCATACTCAAAGGTTTAAACCCATCGAACAATGGAGGAGGAAGTGACAATATATGCAGTATATGAAACTATTAGATATTTTTATATACTGGTTAAGTTACAGTATATTACTCCGCCATATCCTCATGGGATATTCTGTATCTGGCGGCGGCCACGTATAGCGCCCATCACAGACTGGCCAGCACCGATGATGGGGTCAACCGGATGGTTGAAGGATGGGGTTCAACAGGCCGGGTCCGGAGCCAGGATCCTTCCTGAAAAACTAGAGGTGTGGGACCCGGATTTGAACTCGGATCCTCCAGGGTGCCAAAGGCTTACCACTCGGCCATTCGACTTTTATATACTGTAATTTTAAATTATAAATATATTAATGTGTATCAGGTGATATAAAATTAAAATTATTACATATTAATTAATAGAAGTATTGAAAACAGGTGGCATACCCACGTTAAATTAAAAAGTGATATTTAATGTGCTTTCATAACAATATTAAACATGCTATTTAAAGTTATTCTTCAAAAATATTTTTCAACCAGTGAAGTTAAATGCTGTATTTTACGATTGATATAAACAACCGAAAAGCTTGTTTCATATAATAAGTTATAGGTTAGTATAATTAAGCCTCCATATCGCATAAGAGATATACTTTATCTAGCGGCAGCCACTTGTAGACCTCATCACAGTTTGGCCAACACTCATGATGCTGAGTGGTCAACCAGTTCGTATAATAGAATTCCAAGCCTTGTCATCTTGGCCAATTGGCCGTAAGGTAACGCAGTGTACCATTCAATGGAATATCTGGAATTGATTATGAACTGAATTGAACTGTAATTGAATGTAGCACTACAGATAGAGCTACATTTATACGTTTGGAGGATCTAGATGCAACATCGTTATGAGACCCCAAAATAACAAGTCTATTTCAATTTCAATTATGAATTTAATATTTAATATTATAAGTACTTTATTTTTTAACTATAACTGGATTGTTTTTAAAAAGTGGCCCCATAGAGAGTGAAACTCCAGCTTGCGCCTAATGTGCCTTATGGTAAATGCGGCCCTACTTACAGGACAACTCTACCATCGATAAAATCTTGAATGACCTAATCATGTGAATGGACGACTCGTAGAACATTGCAATGTCCCATCGCTTAGTATCCAGGAGAATAGAAAGCAGCATAAAAACGAGACCCCCTTTGTCGTACTTAACAGCTTACATAAACTCTTTCAGATCCTAATTAATATATATATTTTAATGTAATGAATGAAATAAATTTAAATTACGTATTTTTCAAATTTAAGTTTATTATTATAATTCAAAATGACTTTTCAATATCTATAGCAATTTTGAAAATATCAAATATAGTATATTTGATATTTTCAAAATTGCTGTACTGTATATTTAATATACAGTACAGTATATGAATATTCGAAATGGTCTGATCAACATAATGGAAATAATCTTCATATATTCATGCGAATAATTCAAAATTGGCTGTCGAAAATTAAGAATTAACACTGATAAAGCTGATTTTAAGTAAAAACCATAAAATCCTCCATGCCTTATCCGAATTAAATTTGCTGACAAATATAGCGTAAACCGTGAAGACAATTAATCGAGAAATAAAAACTTTTAATTGAAATAATATTTTATTTTTATATATATATTTTAAATCTCAAGAATAAAATATTTAATTTAAAATTAATAATTAAAATTTAATTTTAAAAGTTATAATCGTTTAACTATATTGCGTCATCTATTGATCAAAAAAATTCGTTTTAAAATTTTCACTCTCATTAAAATTGACTTTTAAATTTTTAATTTTAAATGTTTTCTTACAGATATGATTTGAAAGCTATTTCTGTACCACTTTGAAGTTTATAAACAATATAGTTAGAGTTGGGAATTTTTATTGATCTCGTTATCGAGTGTATTAACCAAACTGCTAATAAAAGTATATTTACGTTTACCTGAATATCACTTTTCTGATTTCCATTCCATTTCTTCTAAGCTTGGCGAAAGTTTTCATTGAAGTCAAATTCGATTAAAAAGTTATATGGCCAGCTATTAGGAAAAATTTTAATAAAACACATTATTTATCAATAAAACTACCATAATTTTAGATTCACTCTTCAGTCAGTGATAATAACTAACTGAATATTTCTTATTACACGATAAAGTAAAAAAAAAAATTGAAGATATTACTTGGCAGATAAATTTAAAAAATTTTATCTACCAAGTAAAACTTTTCTACTATTATAAATTTGATTTATCCCGCCATCTGCCGATAAAATTTTTAAAACTTTGTTTTATATTATAGGATAGAAAATTAGTTCTGATTACCATAGACATCAAATTTTTCAGCTTCTTTAGAAACACTTCGTTTTCTTTGAGAAAATTTTAATTTTTTTCGAAATTTCAATTTTACCTAAAATTTTATTATCTTTTGCAATTAAGCTTGCCTTGTACTGTACTATACTATACAACAGTGTTTGGGTACGCTTTACAGCATGCATTTAAAGCAAACCTGATTTGCAAATTCCGAGTGGAGCTACTAGCGCCACACTTATGCGCAAAGCGCGAAATTTGAATCGATGTCATCTTTCAGATGTATAAACACGCCTACCAAATTTTGTTTATCTAACACAAGTCTTTCTTGGTGTTGGGATTTTTTTTTCCGTCAGTGTATGTTATTTTAAACAGTTTGTAATAAAAAATAATTATTTTATAAATAATGAACGATTATGCTATAAAATTAGTATAGATCTTTCTCTTATGTCTAACTTGTTATCGATTTGAACATATTTTTCCATAACACTTTTTTTGGTCCGCCAAATATTTTGGAATTCACAATTTGGCCCATCTAGGAAAAGTTTTGGGAACCCCTGGTTACCAGATGAAAAGCAACATAAAACTAAAAAGTGATCACTTGCTTGATTAATAATACAGACCTGTGAATTTCAACTTTGTAATCATTACTTGATTTATGATAAACGATGATATATAATTTTATCATGCTGAATTCAAATATGAATTCGTTTTTTCCCATTACCTAAAGTTTTTTTTGCAAAAAATAAATTATTATTGATAATTTATATAAATTTATATTTATTCTTCTATTGCAAACTGTCTTACTGTTACAGCAAACATATCTGTTTGCTGTAACAGTAAAAATGTATGCCAGCAAGTTAGAAATATAACAAATCATTAATGCTACATTTTTATACAGTAAGACCCCACTTAACGCTGCTCCGTTTAACGGTTTCGATATAACGCGTTTTCTTTCGAATTCTATATTTTATTTCACTTTGGCGTGGTTTTTCAAACCGTTATTCTTACATAAATCCGAGATCACGGGAATTTGTTGCATCGATACGCCTATGCCATCTCAGTGCGTTTGATATCAGTGCAGTGCAGTGCAGTATATACGAAAGTCTGCTGCAGTCAGAGTTCATATATATGATCTGTCATCAATGTTATTTTACAGTAATAGAAATAACAATTATCCATTTTAGTTTTAATCCGAATGTTGCCACTTTAAACTGTAGTTCCTGGAAGTTAGAATGTTTATCTTTCATCAATATTTTGCGTTGTTTATAGTTTACTGAATCTGATTACTGCTTTTTGCTCTTAAA
>AYEL01055157.1:0-27145 GCA_000484575.1 Olivierus martensii
GGGGATTGATTGTTTGTTTTTTAGAGGTATTTTCTTCAGGGTGAGTTGAAGCCCCACGAAGCTCGGGGGCACCCCGCGTCGCGGGGTCTGCTGACCGTCAGCTACGCCACTGCATGGAGATCTCTTAATGCTACAATGAAAAATTCGGCGTAGACCATTGTTATATCTAACAATATATACATAACTAGGGTCAATAGTTACATATATCATATACAATTAATTCTTATTATTCGCGGATTCCGTATTCGCTTATTCGACTATTCGCAAAAATTTATTTGTAACCACAAAATCGATTTTCGCGGCACTTTCAAGCTTATTCGCAGACTCCCGTTGAGCGGCGAAAATACTGTTACCAATGTAAACTCTCTAATTAAAGGAAGTTGTTTGTTAACAAATGTAGTCTCTGTATCGTTTTGCCAGAAAAGTCTTATTACCTATCCTTGCTCACTCCACAGACCGCAGGTCCCATAGAAGAATGTGACCCTATGTTTGAACGCAGCCTCAAATTTAGGCCCTAACTTTCTGCACATTTGTTCCTTACGCCGAGATTTTAGATCTGAGGCAAAAAGCGACGCAGAGAAGGCTGACGCAGTTTTTCAACGAAGTTCAGAAAGACAATGTGTCAGCTGCCACGTCAAATAACTACCCATCAAAAATAAGATTTTGTCTACTACATAGTTAGCGTTTTAAAAAATTAAATAAAGATTACTGTAATTATAATACTATATACAGTATAGTACTGTACACTGCTTATACTGTAATTATTTGTAAGTACTGTATACATATTAAATAAGATGTCCTTTAAACAGAAAACACACTATAAAGCAAAGATGAAAATGTTGGGAAGAAAGGTTGCAGGAAATTAACTCTATATTTCCCATAGGCACAATGGTTCGGTATTCGCTAATTCAGTATTCGCGAAGATTTACAGAACGTAACTACAGCAAATAACGAGAATCGACTGTATTTTGTAGACAGCTCTTGACAAAATAGAAATTAGGAATAAATTTTTATACAGTACGAATTATTCACTACTCATAATCATGAATTAAGTTGATCATTTTTTTAAAATGAGTAACTTATTCTTTAAGAAAACAATATAGTGTATCAAAAGAAGGGAATTTTTAACAAATTAATGATCATGAAATTGAAATATTAATAATATAAAAAAGAAATTACACTTTTTTTATCGAATATTTTATTCTATTTATTTCTTGGAAAGATGATAAAGTATTTCCTAATACAAACTGATTGTATTTGATTAATCTAAATAATATAATTTTATAAATTTTATGATTACTGTACATGCATTATTTAGATCCAAAAATCTTAAGAGTTTTATTTTTATTATCTTAGCATATATCGACAAATATTTTTATCATTATTTATTCATTTAAATTACGTAATGCAGTAGTTCAAGTATTAGCATCGATGTGAATTCATTTACATATTTAACAGAATATACATAACATTTTATCACCAATTTTCTTGATTGTAATTTCATATATAATTTCCTCATTACTTTTTGCTTTATTATTAAAAAATTTCTTTCGTTATTTCACTAAAATTATTTCGTAAATAATTGAAGTGAAATTCGAAGTTATTGTGAAAATTCCATTACAATAAACTGGAAATTTACTAGTTCATTCCTCCATATTGCTATAAAATTGCAACCCTGTAGAACAGGGTTGTCCAACCCGCGGCCCACTGCTGTACTGAATGCGGCCCAGTATGAAATTGTAAACTTTTTTAAAACATTGAAAATTTTATATACTTAATGAAGTTTTTATTATTTAAATACCTTCATATTTCTTATTTCCATTTTCTAAAAATATTTCTTATTTCAATAACTAAAACTTCTTTACCTGCTCAATGATTTTTAAAAAATTTCTGAACGAAAAGAAGTAATATTGGGCGCTTCCAGTTAGCAAGCAACTTGATGACCTTGCTGAACAAGCGGTTAACAGCGCTTACCTACCAAACGTCATCGCTTAAACAGCTCACGCTGTCTAACTGAACGTCTTGTAAACATAAAAATGGCTGACTAGAAACAAAAAAAATCTTATTAGCTTTATTACGAGATAAATTATGGATGATTATGTTAAAATATCACTAACAAATGTTGTACAAAGAACAGTAGAATTTAATACTTCTTTATCAAATATATACATACACTTTTCATATATTATTTTAAAAAACATCTTAAATTATTCACTGTAAAATTAAAGCTAAATTCTTAAATTTAGCTTTAATTATTCTAGAAATGTGTATTACATCGATTTTTCTCTAGTTTTTAACTTCTTTAGTTTTTAGTTCGCTGCTAAGCAAAGTCAGCGACCCAACAGATCGCTGACTTCGCTTAGCAGCGAACTTAGCGACTGATGACGTCATAAGTAAGCAAACCATCCAGTTAGGCAGCTCATTCCAGGAACAAGACAGTTTGCTGAGAAGCGATTAATAAGCTGCTTGCCAACTAGAAGCGCCCATTATGTTAGGATATTTTTGCTTATTTGTCATGGTGGATATCATACATTGTACATTATTTACTAAATTTTTGCTGAACAAAACTATCTTTTTTTTAAGCCCTTTTCCAATCAGTCAGATTACTAACGGGCGGGGCCAATTCTAACCATGGACTGCACATACACACGTGGAAGGGGACCGGATGGTGAAGTACTGGGATCTCCGGGCCGAACTCGGAACTCCGAAAATATCTTTTCAGGAGTTGCCGCACCCGGTTCCTCTTACGTGACACGTGGTCATCCGGCCACCTAACAACTATCGTTGGAATTAGTATATTTTATGTAAGGCCGGAGACAATATTTTTCTTCAAATGTGACCCAAGGAAGACAAAAGGTTGGACACCCCTGCTGTAAAATGTTTCAAATTTAACATTTACCTCTATATATAATTTATTTTTATTTTCGAATTGATACAAGCAATATTTTATATATCGAATATGTCAAGTTAAAGGCATTCTCTATAATCTATTATGCCAAGAAAAACGCATAATGATCTTTTTGTTAATTGGTTTAATCTCTTCTTTAAAATTTGTGATTTGTTCATTAATGAATATAATCGTTATTTTTCTAATATAAAAATTGTTAGATTAATTTACTATTTTTTGCCACATAATGAGTATTTTAGCAAAATAATAACAATTTACTTTTTTCATCAAATCTTTTATGCTTTAATCGAAATTTTAATTCGTACTACTTAATTATATCTTAATCTTACATGAGTATATTTAAAAATAATAAAAATTATATTCTATTCACTTTATCCAGAAATGTAATATTTTGTTATACAATAAACTTTGATTTTTTTTTATCTAAATACAGCATACATTTTGCTATAAAAAGTTGGTTACTTTTAGCTAACATTTAAATCCTCAAGGACCGAATTTACAATAAATTATTCTTTGGAATTTTCAGATTGTTCATAAAATGATGTAAATTCATTTAACTTTTTATAATTTAAATCCTTTCTTTGAACTTGAATAAATTATTACATGGTCATTTGATCGAACGATCAGCATCTCCCATCTTCTAATAAAAAATACCTTACCTACTAAAAGAGATTATTTATAACATTATCATAAATGAATAAATTTTATTTTTTTATAAAGCCTTATATCTTCATTAATCTAGGATTATTCGATTGAATTTGCACTTGATTAAATATTAAAATTGCTCTCTTTAGTACTTTATGCAATATAAATTAATGTTTAATCTTAACATTTTTACTGAAAATTATAACAAAGACAAAATACTGTAATTTTTTTATTCTCTAAAAAAGTTATATGAAATTAATACAAAAATAAATATGCTTTCTTAAGTGGAAAATTATAAAATACATTTTTTAAAATTCACCATTTCTTTATTTAAACATATTTATATTTTATAAAATCATGCATTTATTGCTTTCAATATTTCATATTAGTTATATATATTAAATTCTCCTCTTAATGGAAAATCTTAGTAATGATATATATCAATTATTATATGTTTGAATTATATATAAAAGAAAACAATGAATTTTTGACATTTTCAGTTATATCAAATGTTATTTCTCTCAGAAGCAAACCACATAAGAATCTTCGATGAATTTTTTTAAGAACTAAAGTTGTTGATCCTCTCAGAAGCCAACAGAAATTTTAATAATGTTTATATGATGCTTTAATTTTTGACCTTTACCATTCTAGAATAAAACAAACAACGAAACAGTATATGAATTATAAATTTGTCTGTCCATCAATATCATATCCTGCGTAAATATTATGCTGTGTGAATGAAATTCATATAAGATATACTTATATTATTTAGACCACTAGAGATCAAAAACTCTTGAAAATATCGTTGTGGAACCAATATTACTGATGCAATAAGAAAAAATTTTTCGCATATTTTGAGGCAATATCTGCATTAATATTATTCCATTTGAATGAAAATTTCGAATATTATCACTCCACTACAGAAAAATCTATTGAAAATGATAGAAATAGAGTCATTGTTATGCTGGTAATAATGTTCTGAGTTTGAGTATTTTCAAATCTCAAATGATGTTAAACCAAATAATGAAAAAGGATACATGATCAATTCATCGATTTTTCCTAATTTTTGTTAATATAAAGTAATATTGTTTTATTAATTAAACGATATAAATTAAAATAATCATAAATGGTAAATGCATATTAATTAAGGATAAATAATGCAATTATAAATCATCCTGAATTTGAATACTTGTTACCGATTCAAATCGCGGTTTGCATTGTTGTTATTTTTGACTATCTTATATGAAAAAACATATATAAAAGTTATATAAGCCACCTTATCTTAAATATATATATATATATATATATATATATCATTTATTAGTCAAATCCACTGTAACATAAAAACATATCATCAGCATATGAAAGGAAATTCCTTTGACAAACGAAGAAAAATATTTCTAGAAAAAGAAGTTTTGATTAACTTTGATGAAAGTTCTGAAAGAATGTCTAGTTTGTATTAAAATATATTACACGGTATGAACAAATACTTTTGTAATTAAGCTTATATAAAACAAGAAAATTATACAAAAGAAATTGCATTTTATAAAAATTAAACTAGAAAAAATTAAAATTAAAATCTTAAATAAGCAAAAAAATGATTATTATAAAACTTAAATATGATATAAGGAAAAATATAAAAAAGAAATATTTTTAAAGCAAATATCATGGTGACTATAAACAATGAATATATCTTTTAAGAATAGCAAAAATGAATGAATCATAGAAATTATTAATAGAAATAACATAAACTAGTATTATTTTTATTCGTAAAACTAAAAAAAAAACAATTTCAGATAATTTGTTTTCTTTATTATATTTTAAATTCTTTATTTATTTAGACAAATGTATCTTTCTACACGAAAAAATAGATCTTTGTTTATCTTGAATTAAAAATTTAAAAATGCCTAACTAAATATTTACTCTTTTTAAATATTCAAGTAAGATTACATTATTTTTTTAAAACATACTGAAAATTATTTTATTAAATAATTTATAAACTGATAAGTTGTTTTGATAGATACAAAAAAAAAACCTTGATATGAAATACTAGTACAGGATGTAGCCTATATAAATCACGATATTTATTCATGTGCTTACTATCGAAGATACAGAATTAGCCATAAAATTTAATGTTTTATACATAATTCTATATGTTCATAATTTACATAAAATCACATTCATAATATCGCATGCACTAACTTCACATAAAATCATGAAATAGTTCGATTTCAAATTTAATTTTATTCAAATGATAAATGAATGGTATCAGCTACCTTTTCACTTCAAAAAATTAGATTATATTTAGTCATACGATGAATAAATTATATCTCGTCCAGAACAAATAATTAAACTTTCGTGTATTACAATCACCATATCTCATCAATACAGACAACAGAAATTTCATTTTACTAACAAGATCACAGTAGTTGTCTCATTTATATAGATATTTAAAGAAATGCAAACTTTGAATGAATATATCAATGGCATTAATTCTTAAATAAATTTCAAATGTAAGAAAAACTGCTATTTATACATTTAAAATATTAAATTATTAAAAAGCTTTAAATTGAAATAAATTTTTAATGCTTTTTATTTTAAGATATGCAAATATTTTTATTCGTCTTTTATCATATAAAAGGTTATTTAAACATTGAAAGAAGATATTGTACTGTACTGTATATTGTTTTTATTGTAATCCATGCTAATAACTCATGTTTTCTATCTACTTAAATAACATTAGAAAAACAACATGGAAAAATTCCAATATTGATTCAATCCGTAATTCTTATATCTTAAAGAAGATCCTATTGAGATTTCTAGAAGTATATTATATCAATTTGAGATAATCTTTAAAAATTTCCTGCGTGTTTATGACAGATCATGCTAAACACTTAAGAAATATTAAGATTTACTCAGAAAGAAACTAATAGAGAAACAAACTGAAGTTTTAAAACACAGTTTGTGTTTTAATAATTATCTCAGCTTTAAACAAAATTATGTTTTCTGATCTTTATTCATCGAATATAATTATATTCGATGAACAAAGATTGCAAATTTTTTTATTTTAAACATTTTATATTATCCAAATTGATTTTTATAGTTAATGAAATTATTTAATAGTTAATTTTAATGAACTAGAAAAATTTTCTACAGAAGCAAAATTTCAAATAAATAGTTTTGTATTGATAAAACGGAACATTATAAATTTGATATGGTATTTATGTTAATATCATAGTTTACTCTAAAGCATGGCTAAGTTTCGAACAATTCTAAATTTTTAATTATAAAATTTGAAGTTATTTTTCATAATAATATTATATAATTCTAATCCATCGTGGTAAAGAATCTGAGAACGACTTCTTAAAATCATCTTTGCAATCAAACTCTATAGAACATTAGTCAACTGATAAGCATTCCTTTAATCTCTGTAGAAAACTCATTAATTTCAGTAGAGTTTAGAAGCAGCATAAAGCTCCAGATACATTTACTTTTTCAATGAAAGCTCTAATTCCCTTTCATGCTTTTTTCAACGCCTGATAAACTATTAACTTTTTCTTATTTAAAACATTTTTTTTTTAATTTAAAAGAATCCTCATTTAATTGAAATACTAACTAAACTATAGGAAAATTATTTATATCAATCAATCTTAGCACAATTATTTTATCATCAATTCAATAGACTTAAAATAATTTATTTTAACCTTCATAGAATTAAATTTCACAAATTAGCTTGATCTGAATGTAAAATTCTTTCGTTCATATTGTAAAAGCAAAAATTTTTACATAATTCTTTTTTGTACAGATTAATGAATCGATCATGTGACTGTTTATATTGTTCGATTCTACTTATTTTTTAACATTTAAAAATTATAAAAATCGACATAATTACGACCATATTTTGATTATTTTCAATAAACCTTTAATTCTTTAATAACATCTTGATCATCCAATAATTTTAAGCTGAAGTAATTTCAAGCTGATAATTTTATAAATTATGTAGTTTATAGTAATATCATATTCACTGGCAAATCTTTCCTTTTCCACTTAAGTATTCAAGTTTTATAAAAGAAAAAATTTCACTATTTCTATTTTATAAAAATATTATTTAAATATCAATTTGAAAGAAAAAAAAGAAACAAAATTTAAAATGTTTAAATTTTGTTTCATCTCTCAATCATAATTATTTTCTAAATGTATGTTTAAAATAATGCATCTGTTTTTAAAGAAACTCAAATTTTTCTCATATGTAAGACTGAAATATTTTGGAAGTAAATTGATTGTCTACAACTTAAATTGAAATGTCTTTTTGGTCACACTTGCTCAATTGAATCCTATCATATCAGATAAAGTTTACGCGAGATGTTGATTCATTGCTTACGATTATGCTTTCTCTTCAGTTAATAACATTAATTTCATATCGTTCAATTTTAATATGGTTGGTCTTCCCAAAAAGTATATTTGAATTTTATTCAAATATACTTTTTGGGAAGATTAACTGAAAGATTAGGTAAGATATACTGGAAGATAGATCTAATTTATATATTGCACTCTTTTATTTCATTATTCATTGGAAAGAACTGAAATCTTCAAATTTTTCTTATTTTTGAAAGAATGAAACTTTTGATTTTTTTAAAAATAAAACATATGTTTTAATATTCTTTTTATATTAGTTGTAGGCTAAATCTTTGCTTACAGAAACATTATTTTAATACAGATTTTTGCATCTCTTAGCATTCTATATGAAATTCTTCTATATACAAAATTTATTAGTTTGACTCAGTTAAAATCGCTAGCTATATTAATTTATAATTTTTTCTTTATTTAAAAGGTTATTAACTATTTTCTCTATGTTGTCGATTCAGTCCTGATAATTTTTTTCATTTTGGATATCTTCAAAACAATAGTTCAAGGGAATGCAGTCATGTGAAATAATAAGTAATTAAATATGATATTATGCGACATAAAATTTATATTTAAAACAGCATTTACAAAAGAAATGAAAAATTTTTGCACAGTTTCATAAAATATATATATTTATTTCATCGTTTAAGCAAAAAAATCATAACTTTCAAATCACTAATTGTACAAAGATAGAGTTTTTCATTTAAAATAAAAATTAAAAAGTTTTAAAAATAATATGATTATATGTAAAAAAAAATACATCAAAAAAAATAAAATGACGTAATCTCTTTTGTTTTTGAGATTTACGACGCTGCGAACGAAGTTTCGCGTTGGGTAGTGCCATTCGGTAAATGCTTTCTTTTCAATTCTAACGTTCTTTCTCCCGTTTACAATTTCTTTGTTCGATGTTTTTACCTTTCTATCCTTTACAATTTCTTTGTTTGATATATTAGAATTTTCTTATATATCGCGAACATAATTCATATTTTCGTGGTCCTTACATATATGCCTATTTACCCGTATCAAAAAGTTTCTCTTAATATAGAAAAATCCTCCAACAGAAATTCCCATGGGAATTTTACCAAATCTCTTCATAAAATTATCCATCTGTTAAAAATAAATATTAATAAATTAAAATTTATATTATTAGTTTGTCTTAAAGAATATGCGCAATACTAATATCGATTTATAATTATTCGATAATGGCAACTAATATCGATACGCAGTACTAATATCGATTTATAATTATTCGATAATGGCAACTAAAGACTATACAAAAGGAATGTTGATAATAATATGGATTCCAAACGCAAAATTTTATAGTTTCTTTCTTGAAGAACAATAATAATCGTGGTTCCAACACTACATTCGCTTAAAGACATAATAAAAAGCATCCTATGAGGAGTATATAATTCGTAGCATTTAAAATAAAAGTAATAGTTCTATCACTCACTTGTCAGTAATGAAATCGGTATCTGTAATTATCTTTTAACTTTAATAAAATTCAATAATATTCTCTTATTTATACTAATAATTCTCAGTTTATATAGACATGCCTATATCCATTATGCATATATTAATATTTCACAAACTTTAGAATATTCAGAATGTCATTTTATTAGGCAAACTTATTCAAGAATCTTTAATTTAGTTGTCAAAATTTGAAATTTTCTTTAATCTTATTCTTTAAAGAAGTATAATGGAGAAGTGTGGTCATAACTCATAAAGCCATTTTCTTAAAAACTTCATTTATTCGACCGTTGATTGAGTATGTTAGGCCAGGTTGTAAGTAATCGAGTTTAATTAAAACAATGTCTAAAATTTGAAAACCTTAATTATATTATTTCAATGAAACATCACGATGTATGTGTAAGGCTATGTCTAATCAGGGCGAGAATCGACAGAATTATAGTCGTTGACTCTATTTCTGGCGATTTCGTGAGATTATACCGTTGTCTTTGATAGTCTCTCTAAAACATTGTCAATTGGGTATCGGCTTATATCAAAGAATATTGATGTCCGCCTGCCTTCTATGAGGTCTCCAGCTGACCTACCTGCTGTCGATGGAGTGAGTAAGGACAGGTAATGAGACTGAGACAGCGCCGACTCAGAGACTATGTTTATAAAAACAAACAACTTCCTTTATTGGAGAGAGAGAGAGAGAGTTTTACAATATTACCCGACAATCATCGTCGGAAGACAAATATACTGATGCGAGCAGAGTTTCCTTCGGTATAGGTTCGACCTTCTCTCTTTCGTGGCACATTCCTCTCTCTACTTCCGGTTCGGGAATGATGTTTCTCTCGTGGAGACTCTTCTGTGATTCCTAGCTAAGTCCGGAATATCGGCAGGTGGAGATTATCTTGTCAGCCTTGTGGCGTTTCTACTAGTGTCGACGATGCACCTTCTCGCTGGTCTGGCCGACTTTTCCCTGCTTTCTCCCGTCTCGAAGATCGCGTCGGTTTTGGCGTAGTTAGGTGATCAACTTATGCATTTTTATTCTTTGTACGGACGAGGACCGATTCTACAACAACCAACAACCAACAATCCCGATGCGGGCGGCCAATCCCCTTTTTAAACATCGCCGAGCCCGGACCGAAAACGTGACATTTCATACAAATTCTCGAACCACGGTGCTTTCTGGCTATTGTCTATTATTTTCTTCTGCAGGTGGGGTCCACTGCGTGAGTCCCTGGACACCTGCACAAGCACGATACATAATCTGTTTTTGTTTCTAGATTTACGATCCTAGGGACGAAGTTTTGCGCAAGATAGCGTAGATCGGTCAATTCTTAACTGTCTTTTTAATCTTAAACGTCTTTATTCTCTTTTTTTCAGTTGCGGAGGACCGAGTACATCAGGCCAGTTGCGGGATAAACACAACCGATAGCGGTATATTCTTTAAAGTGCACTCCCGTTGAATTATGATGAGGAGTGGAGTGACATTCTATAGCAGGCCCGAATTCCGTGTCTCCACACTTCTACCTGAAATAGAATACAATTCATTTCCTTCAAGCAATTTTTGACAATAATATACATCAAGTTTCCAGGCAAATTTTTAACTTAATCTGCTTCTATAACGATATTTATTATTTAAAAAGGCGATGTAAATGGAGATACACTGAATTCCTGCAATGGATCCTTCGATATAGGGACTCGGAATTTATTATGATATAAAACAATTTTATAAATAAAATAAAATAATGTGTACTTATTTTATTTGATTGTATTTATTAAAACAATAGGTATATGTTTCTTTCAATACAGATAAAGCGGGCTTCTTTATTCCCTTGTCCTCAACACCCAAAAATCTTTGCATCGATCTATTGTTTAATATAGTTTTCAGTAACTATGTGGCTATATTTAACATATATTGATTAAATTTTATGTTAGTATTAATGAATGCGATGAATTTAGAGCAATAATGTAGTAAAATAGTACTTTTAAATAAACTCCTGCAATTTGATTTCAGCTGATTGCGTTCATTCATACCACTGGGTCACGTGAACCTCCGGAATCCATTTGCAGTCAGTCAGTCTGTCTAAAGGTTCATTTGAGCTCCTGACTCATTTGCTCAACTATCACTATGACAACGTAAACTACTTACTAATATACCATTTTATAAAATATAAATCACAAATCATGGAATAATATAAATATATACAGTACTAGTAATTAGAATATCATATAATTTCTTTGAAACAGCAAATAACTTATGGAAATTAACCATTTTTATGTAGCCGATACTTTTCAGTTTTTGGTACAAGAAATTTATTAATATTTGTATTTTATATATTCTATCTTGTTGGTAAAAATTGCTCATCCTGCTAGAAAACGTTTAACATTATATCGAAAGAAGTTTATCTCTTAATTGTTAATTTTTGGTATAACATTTGACCTTTACTGAATTTTGCCAATACGGCATCAGACACCAACAACTTCTGGGTGGTCACATTATCCACAAGATTTGTCGAAAGCAAAAGAAAAAAATGAATCTTAAATATAAGTAAAAAATTATAAGTTTTTTGTAGTTTCAAAGTAAGCAATATTAAATTTTTATTTAAAAAATGTTATTTTTTAATTCGATAAGATTTATTCAATTTAGTTGTTGGAAATATGATCACACTCTTCTAATGATATTTTTCTCATATCTTTTGTTAATTTTTTATAAACATAATAAATAGGAAATTAATGTAATTATATGTAGTTCTCTTAATTTCTGATTCGAATTTATACTTTAAAATATTGTGTTAATGCGTATAAAAATTTTCTGATGCATTTAAAAACAATTGCTGTAGGGAATCAATTGAAAATAATCGATATTCGATCACACGTTTGCCTTTCAAAACGGTTCGACAAATTTAAATAGATGAATTTAAATTTAAATGAAATTCGTCTATATTATTTTATTCATTTTTAGGGCACACGATCCTCAAACAGATGCTGATAATATATGCGAATTTCATATTTTTTGTTAAAAATTCAAATAATGAAAAAGGGTCGAGTAATCAATTCATCATTATTGATTAATTTGTTTGTTTGAGATGATAATTACAATAAAAGCAGCACTAACACAAGCCGCAGTCAACAGATCTCTGTTCTCTACAGAATTTTGTTTGGACATAAAGCATTTGTCACCAACATCAACCGATGTTTCAGCACTGTATATGACTGTCATCGATTTATCGGCAACAATCTCAACGATTACCGTAAGTTTGGATTAAAAGCATAAATTGCCTGTCCTTTCAACTGATTGCAAATGGTTTCAGATATTCAAGATTTAATACAAATAATATATGTAGTTTCAGACATGAAACTGAATATGACGATTTTATAAAACTGCTCTTGTGAGAAATAAAATACGTTCCTTTAAATCTATTGTTTTATTTTTTATTTATTAGTTATTTTATTTAGTTCAGGGTAATGATATTTATATCCGCAACTGAATATTTCAAAAATAAAAAATAACTGAAAATAAGAAATGATCATATTTTCAGATTACTACTAAACTAAAATCTCATAGAATATTGAATATAGAATAAATATGGAAATAAATTATATTAATTTATAAACATGTCATTGTAATAATACTTTGTATGATGGCCGTTGAGAATCTGTAAGTCAAAAATAATATTTTCCGATCAGATAAATAACTTTCAGTTCATGCTTGGCTTTATATAAAAAGTATTAACCGGTGTGAAGTTGGCCCCCCACTTTTGAATTTTTAAATTTTTTCTTTTGCATTCACTAGACATTATCTTAATTTTTTCCACAAAGTAATCTGTACGGATATCATTTTACATTATTCATTATCATTCATTATTGTTCTTTTAATACACTTATACAAAACACAAAACGAAGAAATATATCTAGAAATTATTCATCAATTAGAGGCATAAAAGCTTTTCATTTAACAACGAAATAAATTTAATTAGCGCTTAGTTTTATATTAAAATAATAAATCTATAAATTTTATTTATGGAACTTTAATTATCGAAAATAGAATTTAAAATTTGGATCATTTCAAAGGTTTTTATTAAGAGATTTATTTGGTTACTAAAATCTGTGACACTATATAAAATTAAAGTTAGTTTAGTTCTCCGAATTCTTGTTTTATCTGCATGTACCTGCATCTAAATGAACAATTTGGGAAAATACTTTTGTATAAACTTGAATATATTACAGAATAGTGGACTTAAATTTTCTATTTGTTGTTTTAATTGCAAGTGATTTGTTTACTTCCGCATCTTGTTAAACTATCAATAGCTTGTTAACCGAATTTTCTGTCTGCTTTTCGAAGAAAGATGATGTTTATAAAGTCATTTTACTGCTATCTTCATATATTCACTAATAATTTTTGAATTAATTAGTAAATTTTCATGAAATTTGATAATAATGTTCTGTCATTAAAAGTAATCTCAATGCCAATCATTCAATTCCTTAAATTCAACTATTTAAAAACGGCGGATATTTAAATTTCTACGATATTTTCTCATTATATCCTGAATTATAGATTTTTATGAAATTTTAGCATGAAGATCAGGACATTAAAGATTTCGGTGACATTAATTAACCCCTATTTTTTATTATTTAAAAATGGTGAGATTCAAAATTATAAAAGTTTCTCCTTAATAACATTTAAGCTATTTGGTCAATTTTTATAAAATTCAACAAAATGATCAAACCATTAAACTCAATTTTTAAATAAAATTAATTAATCTCGTAGGCTTACTCTTTTAAAAATGATAGCCTTCAAACTTTCAAAAATTTCCCTATAATAACAACGGAACAAGTTAATAGATTTTTACGATATTTAACATAAAGGTTATGCCATTGAAGATGATTTTGATATAAATTTTAATCTTGTATTTTTAATCATTCCAAAATAAAGGACATATTTAGTAAGTAGGCGAGTAGTTACTTCCAGTGCTTGTTGTTCAGTTTTCTAGATGTTTATAGTAGACTTCCTTAAACTATTTAATGTTAAATTTTTAAATGAAAAGGCATTTCATTTTTATATCTCCTAAGTTTTATAAAATTTATCTAATATGCTTCTCAACGAGATTATGAAAATAATCTAGTTTGATATAACTTTAAATTAAATTCAGATTAAATCGATTTTGTTAATACTGTATAAGTGATCCTCGTTTTAATTAAATGGTATAAAATCAGCATTTTTAATTACGAATCTCTTATTTACCTGCAGATATTTAATTTATAAAATTCAAATATTAAAAATTCATTTCCTTGAAATTATCAAGTTAAAATATTTCATTAATTGCTGAAAATGAATAAAAATATTCTTTTAGCATTCAACAATTGTTCGTGGTTTATTTAATTTCGTGGTTCGTGGTTTATTAAATTTTGATCATTAAACGCTATAAGAAATTGTGAAATTATAAAACTTGAAGACAGGTGTGAAGTTGGCCCCCCACTTTTGAATTTTTAAATTTTTTCTTTTGCACTCGTTTGGAACATACTGCTCATAATAACAGACTGTGGTTGCTTTATAATACACCAAAACAGCTTCATACTCCTCCTCAATCACCTGACATAAATCCTATAGAACATTTATGGAGCATTCTAGAATCAAAAGTGCGAAAACGACATATATCAAACAAAAATGACTTGAAAACTGCTCTTCAGGAAGAATGGGCCTCAATTTCTACAGAGGTCACCAAGAACTTGGTGGATTCAATGCCAAGACACATAAAAGCAAATTATTCAGGCAAAAGAAAACCCCACAAAATATTAAAAAAGCTATTTCAACAACTTTTCTGAATGTAAAAGCAACACCGGTGTGAAGTTGGCCCCCCCACTTTTGAATTTTTAAATTTTTTCTTTGCACCGGTGTGAAGTTGGCTCCCCACTTTTGAATTTTTAAATTTTTTCTTTTGCATTCGTTTGCACAGTTAACTCCTTTTGCACTTTTAATATTTTTGTTTGCACCCCCATCGTTTGCCCCAGAGCCAAAACAAAATCGGGACTTAGCCCCCAGTTTCGAATTTTTTCTTTTGCACTCTTTAGCAAATCGTTAGCACCTTTTGCACTTTTAATATTTCGGTTCTAGCCCCCACCGTTTGCCCTCCAGAGCCAAAATAAATTCGATGAAACTAAGCTGATATTTGCTTCTTTACTGATTTCATTAATCATAAATCATTTCATAACTTATATGTTGTACATATTTCAGTTTTATTTTTAATACCGAAAAGAATATTACAAACTAATACATAATAATGAAAAATGGGTGTTGTTAAAACGCTATAAAAATGAATTGAAATGCAAACATTTAATTCAAATATATCACCTAAAAAGTTGCAAATGCTAATATAATTAATCGGGTTGAATGGCGGAGTAGTAACGCTGTCGGCGTGCAAAGCAGGAGGACCCGTATTCGCTTCTCAGGTCTGGTCCTGGATTTTTTTGGGTACTGGGCCCGGCCCGGCGATTCCCATCCTTCACCATCCGACCCTCCACGGTTGTGGTGCAGACTGTGGTTGGAACTGGGTCGGCCCCCTTAGGAATCTCCCTGATTGGAAAGGAGACATAAAATATACAAAAAAAGATATATGTAATCGTTTTGCTATATGTATAATGTTATAAAAATAATACTATTACAATAAAAAAAATAAAATGAAACAACAATAAATATTTTTGCCTCTAATTCCTGCGCTATGAAATAAAAAAAATTTCTACTCGAAGTTTAATATTTATGTATAAATTAAAGTTACAAATGTTGCCATTTAGATTTAACATTTGTAACTTCAGTATAAAATTTTTAATTTTGATTTAATATTTCTTTATATGTGCTGTGCATGATTGACAACGATCATTCATACTTCATAATATTTATGTAACTGGTTCGAAGGAATTTGTAACGTTATTCCCAACACTAATAATGCCCTAAGTTTCAATAAGGTGATTAAGCAAAAAGCTACATTAAGAGAACGATGGCCGGTATCTCATTTCAAAATTTTAATTTTTGAATACATTAAGTAATGGTCTGAAAATTATAGTAATGGGTTGAAGATATTTAAAACATAGCCAACTGTAACATTAGATGTTTGGACAAATGCATACAATTAGCCTAAGATGAAAAAACAGATTAAATCATTAGCCTATAACTGTAAAAAAACTATAAAAAACTAGAAGTTTTGAAGTAATTTCTTTTTACACAATAGTGAAAAAAATTATTGCATTGCCGTTCCATAAGCTACTTGTGGAACAGGAATGCAATAATTTTCCGTTTAATTCTAGTGATTTATAGATTCAATAGGTTTTGTTTTTAAAGTAATAACTTGCATGTTAGAAAAGAACGCATTAAATATAAAAATATTCTCAACGATGTGTTTCTATTTGATCATGATATATGTTGCACCTTCAATATAGGCTTCATTGCAGTTAATCGGTTATTTGCAGGAATGTTATTAAGAAATGCTAACTTTTTCCGGATAAGAACTTGTCAAATATTGGTTGAATATACAAAATAATTTTCCATGAATTTGGAGTAAACTAATAAGTGAAAAATTTTATTAGTAAGAAATTTGTTTAGAAAAAATTTTAGGTATAACAATTAAAACTCATTTGAATAAATATTTTTATTTTTAATTTTAAAGGTGCTCATCTAAACTTTATTTGAATAGCTCGATATCAAATAAAGTATTTATTTGATCTGGAGCTATTCAAATAAAAACAACTCGAACCTATAATATTTATTTTTAACTTATAGAAATAATTTCATAGTAAGACAAAAAATAATAAAATTAAAACAAATGTATATTCATATCATATATACAAAAGTATATATATTGTATATACGATATGAAAATTTTAAAATTTCCGTTTGCTTGGATTAATAAATAATGGTTTATTTAATTTTGGCCTCTATGGAAAAGGAATAACTATAGATATTATGCTTTTTATGTAATAAGTTTTATTACAAAATAAAACTTTTTTGCGTAATATTCATATTTTTTACCATAAAAATTCATATTTTAAGAGTATGTTTATTTAGGGATTTGTGAAAGAAAATAGTCAAATTACTGAATACTTTAAGTGATAAGAATTAATAAAATTCGATATTATTTTATTTTCATTATAAGTTCTTTTAAATAATGTGGTTAAATAAGTATAGACTGATATCTTATAATACTTTTTGTATTTAGAAATAACTATTTTGTTTATAATAATTGCTAGTAAATTATGGTATTTCTATGTTTATTTTGATATGTTGGGAAAAAATTTAGGGTTAATAACCTAAATATAAAAAGTGCAAAAGGTGCTAACGATTTGCTAAAGAGAGCAAAAGAAAAATTTCGAAAATTCGAAACTGGGGGGCTGGGCCCCGATTTTGTTTTGGCTCGGGGGGCAAACGGTGGGGGTGTAAACGAAAATATTAAAAGTGCAAAAGGTGCTAACGAGGTGCAAACGAGTGCAAAAGAAAAAATTTAAAAATTCAAAAGTGGGGGCCAACTTCACACCGGTAACTTGAAGTTCATTATTTTCGACACTTTATGCAAAATTTTATATGAAATATTTATTATTTTAAATTCAATGTCTCCAGAAGAATGTCAAATATTTATTATTTAATAATTTTAATATTATAAAAAATATAAAATTTTCTCTAAAAAAAATATAAAATTCGTCATTGAGTTTTCTGTAGAAAGATTTGAAAAAATTATAGAATATTAAAGGCGATTCATTTATATCAGTTTTTATTATGCCTTGTAGTAATCAAATATATAAAATTTACTAAATTTTTTCCTTAATTATTGAAGTATCCATGAAAATATTTTCAAGTTTTCACTCTAATTAGATTTTGAAAGTTGCGGGCTAACAGGATCATTCTGACAACATAATATCAATTTAATAGATCTAAAGTGTTTTTTATTTAGTTTTTTTTACAATAAAAAATAACTCAATAGAAAAAAAATTCGGTATGTAATTTGACGTTAGCATTAAACATGTATTTTTAAATTAAAATTTCAGCATTCATAAAATAAAAAATTTATACAAACAGAAATAAATTAGACTTTATGAAATCCAGAAAGACACGAAACAAAATTAGAAAGATTTCAACGAATACTAATTATATTTTCAGTAGTTTACATTCTTTGCAGCTTTAATGAAACAACAGTATTAATCCCAAAGAGAGCCGATTACAGATTGTAACGAGAGTAAATGGGAAACTGTAATTATTTAAGGAAGAAATGGAATTGCTTTCAACTAATGTACACATAAAACAAAAGTTTTAAAACAAAATACGAGATAAGTCATATTTTTGTTATCCTTCCCTACATGGATTTAATATGAGGAATGATAATGATATTTGCATATAGCGGATATTAACATGGTCTTCGAGCTATTAAATCGAGATAAATGTGAGTGAAATATTTTATATGTATCGTAATTGGAATGCTGGTGATGTAGTCATGCTATTGTTGATAATTTTCGAATCATAATATAGTAAATGCATAATATTAAAACAAAAAGTTTCGTGTCCGTCTCAAATTATTGTCATAAAATAGTGAATTTTTATGAAAAAATATTGCTTTAAAATGAAAAAAATTAAGTTTATTTGTACAATATTTTATAGATTATATGTGTATTATTATTATTAAGTCTAGAGAAAAATGATTGTTAGCATGATTTTCAAAATTTTAAGTTCTATATTCTTATGAGATGCATTGTATGACTGAAATATTGTTGGATACAACTTGTAGTACTAATATTTTTCGTATAATAAGTGTATTATTTGCCAAAAATATTAAAAAATAATAATTTATTTGCATTAAAAATAATGTTAATGTAAATAATAAATAATCTAATAAATCTTCTATTTTAAACAATTATTATTACGTATATTCGAATTTCAAAAAGGTATTTATATATAATTACAAAATTTAATAATTGTGTTAAAAATATTAATCAAAGTTTCTTCATTTTGTTAGTTTTTATGAGCTCTGTTAATAAGATTTATAATATGTTTTCTGAATAATCAATACAATGATATTTATTATTGTGAACTGATGACAGAGGAGATGGATTCAGAAATCATTAATCCATATAGAAATAATTGCATTATAATATAAAGTGAACAGTCAGATTAAAATGGTTATAGTTTGTTACTTGATAAATTTTTTAACAATTCTTGACCTATGTTTTTGATTACGGAATTTGCAAGATCATGAGAAATCCATGAATTTGACTCCTTTAGAATATTTTATAATATAAATTGTTTTAAAATATGAATAAATATCTTAAATGTTATAAAAAAGTAATCATCTATATACTGTATATATAAATTTAAGAAAATATTTGATGTTATAATGCGCTAATTAATTATTTTTAACAAATAGTAAAAAGGTTTACAGAATCTAACATGTGTTAACTGCTGCGAATTCATTTTATAATTTTTTCAATATAAAACTTTTTTATATATTTATGAATACGATAAGCGATATCGCCTTTTATCTGAGCAAATTTATGTAAGACTATGTTGATTGATTCTCAGATCTCTTCGTGATAGGTCAGCAAAGATGAAACAGCGTTCTTTCACGCTCTGTTATTTTACATAAACATCAATAATCGTGGCAAACAGTTATTTAAATTTTGCGTATGATATTTAAGGAATAGTATTAGCATTTCGAAATTGTATTCGAGAGAAAAATGCTATCAATATTAGTGGATGTCTATCATAAATTATAATGATATATTACTTCTGTTATAGTCTAGTATGAAATGTATGTTGCAGGAATCCCAGTCTTTATGATAAATTTTTAATTTTGTTTTAAAATTACACACGCAAACGTTTTTCATACTAATAATATCAAAAAATTCGACTTTTTATTTACCTCTCTGTTCCCTTATATCTTACGTACCCTGGAGAAATAATATCTATAAAACTCTCTGTTGCTTAAATCGGTTTGGCAATGATAATTCGCAATGATAATTCTGTCGATCGATCTAGAAGACAGCAACTAGAAACATTTTCTTTTCCGACATTTAGCGCACGACGCACGACTCGAGCGACGCGCCAACGCGATGCTAATAGAACGTTGCATGCTACATCTTAATGAAAACGATGTTGTTTTCTACATTGTTTTCATGAATTATATTTAAAAAATATGAGCTTATAAACAAGTGTAATATTTCGGTTTTATAAGCTTTATTTAAGATAAATTATATAGAGTTGCAGCATAAATATTTATCGATCAAGTGCATTTCTTATTATTATATAAATAAAAATATATAATTAATTTTATATTTTGTTACACGCTTATTTTTATCTTAATTGGATATTTACGTTAAATTCTCTCTATAATCAATATAAAGATATTACTGTGAAGTGATAACAGAGAAGACGAATTCAGCTAATGTATTTAATTAAAACTTTGACCATAAATTTGAGCATAAAAATCTCTCCATGATTGGCATTATAGAAATAGATTCGTATTACAGAATCATAATTAGCTTGGTTAATTGATATTCTGTAATACGAACCTCATGTTTTGTAGCTTGTTTTGTAACTTATTTTCCGTAGTCAACTATTAATTATATCTTCTAATTTTCCTAGTTATAAGAGTTCAATTTTTTTCATAAAAGTTAAATAGCATGTGAAATATTATCTGAAACATTATAATTAACGAACAGTACGATATTATTACATTTAATTTTAACTAGCAAAGAAGAAAAACACTTAAAAATTAAAGTTCCAGGAAATATGTTTTAATAAATATATTAATTTGGCAGGATTAATATTAAAATCACATAAATATTTTTGCAATAAATTTTATTTCATTAAAAATGAAATAAGTTTTCCATTATTGTTATCGTTTTTTCCATTTTTAATGAAGTAAAAAAACTCCATTGTTGTATTAAAAATGAATATGCGTATGCAATAATTTAATAAACTATGTCGTAAAGATGTTTCATATGTTTTTATCATCTAGTTTGTTTAATATTTGCACGTATTGTATAAAAATTACATTTCTCGTTAGAAAGTTCCTTATCTTATTCATTCTTCATCACTGATATAGCTGTCTTGCTTGGCTGAAGACATCTGAGGCATTTTTACTGGCGAATTCAGACGTAAAAGAAAGTCCATAAATAACAATGTATCTGAAACAAAGTGCTGTCAAAAACAAAAATTCAGGACAAAAGAAAGCGAGAAGAGCGGACACATTTTATACTTGAACCAACTAATGGCCATTTTAAGGCAAAAGACGTTAGTGAGCTATATTTTAAATCTGAGGCGTATCCAAACTTCAAGTGATGATAAAGTATTCAAAATTCGTTGTTTCTAAAATAAGTGGTGTTCCTTTTTGAAACTAAGTTTTTAAATATATTTAAACAAAACTTGTATAAATAGAATAACTGGTAAAAATAAAAAAAGGAATTGGAACTTTTCTATTTATATATATAAAAAATGACCTAATGTTTAGATTTCATTATAAGTGAAAAACGTGCGAGTTTAACTTTTTGTAAACAAGATAAATCTTATTTCTAAAATGGTACTTTGGAATCTTGGTCTTGCAAACAGCATTACAAAAAAGCGTGATAATTTTTTTTAATTATTTTAAATTTTATTTTGTAAATGAGCAATAATAAAAATAATATTCGTTATTTAATATTTCTAAATTATTGTTCTAAATATGAATGATTTTAATATTTTATTTAGGAAGTGAAGTATCTCTCAAGACATATTATAGTAGAGACTTCTACAAAGAATTTATATAAATTTCCTTACGAAAACCTGTCAAAATATTTATACATGTAAAATTTTTCCTGAGAGAGATCGACAATAATTAAACATTATAATAAATTTATACTCCGAAAGGAAATAGAATTAAGCACAATATTAAAATTTTTCTTAAATTGCTAAATATATTTAACTTTTCATCATAAAATAATTAATGAAACTGCATGAACTATAATAATAATTTTAAAGATGAATTTTAAATAACTCAAAAGCCGTTACTCATCAAAATTTATAAATAAAAATAGTCAAATTTGATGATAAATATATCATGTGTGTTAAAGTTAACAATCCTTATTGTTAATTTATAATTTTAAGTCACCACTACTCAAGCATCTTAACAATGTAAGTAGGAAACAAAAATTAATTTGCTGAGAATATTAAATAAAATTACTATTATTAAAATTACAAGATGTTTTAAAATAAATACTGTATCAGATAAACAATAATAATTATTATTTATTTAAACAATTAGAGAATTCTCTGTTGGGAAGGGTGATAAAGTCCAGTAAATGAATAAAATATAGTTTAAAATTAATAATAGACAAATAATAAATTATG
This sequence comes from Olivierus martensii, assembly GCA_000484575.1. Classification (NCBI taxonomy): domain Eukaryota; kingdom Metazoa; phylum Arthropoda; class Arachnida; order Scorpiones; family Buthidae; genus Olivierus; species Olivierus martensii. The sequence goes on from AYEL01055157.1 coordinate 22,776, forward strand.
AAAACAAAATTGAATGATAAATTGACCTTATAATTTAATTAAGAATAAATTTGCTCTCTAAAGCTGAAATAAGAAAAAAGTTATATAATTAGTAGTAAATGAAAACAAAATAAAAATTATGAATACAAGTATAATATGTTAATATAAATGCCGAAGAATAAAGTTTTCTGAAGCTGAAGGAATAGGGAAATTTTTAAATTGATGTAATTATATATACAGTACACATTTATAAATCTTTTTCTATTTAAAGGATGCTAAGAAGAGTTAAACAATATTTGTAGCTTTGTTAACAATAGAAAATAATTACGATAGAATTTTATTTTTAATTCATAAAGGATAATTAGACTATACCAATTATGTAATAAATATAACATTTGAAGAATGTAGTTTTATTCCAAAATATACGAAAAATCTATAACAGGCAATAGAGATTCAATATTTTAAAATTTTGTGAAAAATATTGCGATTTTTTAAGAGTTTCCTCGATGAAAACCAGATCCGAAAGATTATTTTAATATATTTTAAAGTCATATTTATTCTGTATATTTTAATAATTAAAACGATCTAATTATCTATCTGAATTTTATATTCACTTCCTTATCGTTTAATTCACTTAACATCACAAAATCTTAACAGAAATTTATTGATTTTTGTTAGAACTTATGACCAAACTGCTTCAATTATATTTTAAAGAGGTTAGTTGTAAAATTTTAATTCGGTAAAAGCTTTTCGTTATTAAATGTTTGTATTGTAATTATTTTTCTAAAAATGATAATTAATTATTATTTAATCGGTGATATGCCTTTCACTAGCAGGTAATTTACCATTTTGCCCAGTTAGGGACCTTTATTGTTAGATTTATAACTAGATGTTATTTATTTGTGCAACCTTTATTACCTGATAAAATGTAATCAGTCTTAAGAAAATGCAGAGAACATATAAAAGTGTCCTTGAGTGCTTTTTTTAAATTTCAATATATGTAGCCATTATTTTTATAATTTGATATTTTTCGGGAGTTGATGTAAAAAATGCTTGCTGATTGTTTGCTCTTACATTGCGGTACGCTGCAATAACGATTTCTTAACTTATTATTATTATTCGTTTTCCCAAAATCCATAACAACATTCACTTATAACATACACATAACGATAGTAACCAGTCTACTGTACTATCAATACTTTCAGTAGTTTGCAGACAGACACCAGTTGGCAGGTCATTTGTTTGGAAACGCGAATACTACTCTTTGCAATCTGCATCTACTGGGAACCAATTACTTTTCTTATATCGTCTCTCCATTTATATTGCATGCCAGGATGTCTTTTCTCTTACCTTGGTTGCCACTCTGTAATTCTCTTTATCCATTGGTTACCAGTGTATCTCACTATGTGACTTGCCAATGCCATTTATTATGTCTACTGTCCACTTTCCCACTTTCTACTAAAATTATGTCTTTTACTCTGGTTTATTCTTTTATTCATAAATTGGTTTTACAGTCCCCTCCTGGCAAATCCTAACATATCTTTCCATGCTTCTTTGGATAATTACTAGTTTCTGTTCCATTTTCTTTGTAAGGGTCCATGTTTCACAGCAACACATCATTACTGATAGTATGCACATGCTGAAGATTTTTTTTGAAGCATATTGGTATCCTATTATCATTTAAAAAGTTACTGTATTGGCCATATTGTACACCATCCCAACTGCATCCTATATTGAATTTCTATCATTTGTTCTTCTTGTGTTACGATTACTTGTCCTAAGTTCTTGTATTCTTCCATCCTTTCAATTGTTTGGCCTTTTATTGTCACTGGTTCTGAGTTTACTTCTGTGTTGAATATTATCTTTGTATTAAATTTGCAATCCTATTTTCTTGCTTTTTATCATCAGGACACTTATCATTCATTACTTGTAAGTCATTAGGTTCACTTTTACTTATTAAGTTAAAGTATAAAATTCTTTTCTGAAAAGAATTTAGAACTAATTGCATTCTTTATCACTATATAATAAAATATTCGTTGTGTAAGAATTTGTATACAGATGAGGGCCTCAAAGTTAGGCTGAAAACGTTTTAATTAGTAGAAAAATTTTTTATACTGAAGAATGAGTTAGCCATGTGAAAGCATTGTTACATTTTATCTAGGAGGATGTAGGATCAGTTCTAGGCCATATATCTCTAGAATTTTTCAAGTTAATTTGGGCAAGGCTCATTGAATCTTATTCTTCACTTCATAGTCAACCTTATTATAGATATATGCAACCTTTGATGAATCAACTGCCATTTAATTATCTCTGATAGGAAAGTAACATAAAACAAAAAAAAAGAGCTTAACATATTCATTCCTATAACAGACATGCATAAAAGTTGCTGAAAAAAACAAGGAAGTATATCTGGAAGAAAGTTTCTTTTTTCTCCATTGATATTTAGTGCTCAAATTTCAGTCCAAAAGTAAATTCTATTACTTAAGCAATAAAGAAGTCCCAATATTATGGCAACAAACGTAATTTGAAAGTTGATTTTGAAGATGCTGTACTCCCATGACGAGGAATTCAAATTCAATGATCTTATTGAAATTCAGAAGCAAAGCATTTTTGAAGGATTTAATTTTAACCTGAGCCTACAGATCATGATTTGAAAGTTGATGGGTCTTGAACTCATAGAAGCAACATCAAAATTCTTCAAGACATTGATGTGAATAAGCAACTAGTAGCAACAAGGCAAAGAATAAAGAGAATGCTAGGTTCGTTTTAGAAGATTCTAACATAGATTAGAAATATTTCTCACAAGATTCAGTCTCAATTTCTTTTCAATGATCAAAGGCTTGTTTACTGAATTTCTATTGTTGGATATTAGCAATTATCCAGATGCCCAGCCCAGGCTATTGTTCAAGAGAGAATGCCCTTTTCTTTTTAAATTGTCATTTGATTTATCAGATTTCTTATTTTTTTTATAAAACTTTCATAAATACAGAATAAATATATCTACAGTCAATAACAGTTCTTTTACACGAGAATAATAATTCAAGAAATAATTAGAAAATTAATATAAAATAATTTCGGTAGATAATTTATATAAAATTAAATTATTATAAAATCTTTATCTACGAAATTAAAAATGAATAAATCAAATTAATAAACTCTTTAAATTTATTTTTGGAATAATTTTATTGAATTCATTAATAAAGCTGATTCAAACGTTGAGAAATCAAGCAACTACATATGTTAAAGAATAAATTTGCAGTACGTGTATGTTCCGAATAAACTTTGGGGATTTTAATTATTATTAAATTGAGCATTGTCAAGATATTCATGATTGTATACAATATCAGTCAGAATAATTTCATAAAAGATTTGTTTAAATTTAATTACAAATAACGTAGCATTTCAAGTTTTCATAAATTTACATTTATAAGTACATAACACTGTTCGAAGGTAGTCAAATGTCATTTATTAAGGATTATTTATTTATTAAGTTTTCAATAAATAAATTTAATCAGATCAGATGCTGGCATTTGTTTCTTGGTTTTGTTCTTTCTTCTTATAATTGTAATTAGAAGTTGCAATTACCACAATCGAGGTTCCAAAGTGCTCCCATAATAGGAAAGTAATAGTTTAGCATCGAACTTACCTCTTAGAAGTGGAACTTTTGTCAAATTAATTGTTTCTTTCCTTGGAATTTAGTCAAGTTATTCTGTTTAAAGCAACTTTTGTACAATAAATTGCTTTAAACTTGTAAACTAATCCATATAAATCAATTTAATGGTTAAATCTCTTTGTTTCACAATCACGAGGATTATTGCAAAATTTTATAATAAAAATTAAAAATTATATATGAATAAAAATAAAATTTGTCTAAATAATTTTTTGTTTGTATTATTTTACGTTTATATAACCACTAAACAAAGTTTATAGATTTATTTAGTAGCAAGCAAAGTTTTGTTTAGTCAACAGAACATGCAAACATAAATAAAAAAAAAAAAAGTTGAAACTGCAAAAATTCGGAACTGGGGGCTGGGCCCCGATTTTGTTTTGGCTCTGGGAGCAAACGGTGGGGGTGTAAACGAAAATGATAAAATATGAATATAACGCAAAAATATTTTTATTTTGTAATAAAACTTATTACATAAAAAGCATAATATTTATGCTTATTCATTTTCCATAGAGGCCAAAATTAAATAAACCATTATTTATTAATCCATGCAAATGGAAATTTTAAAATTTTCATTGTATGTTATATAATTAATCATTATTGCAATACTTTTGTATATATGATATGAATATATATTTGTTTTAATTTTATTAGTTTTTGTCCTACTATGAAATTGTGTCTATAAGTTAAAAATAAATATTTACTACTTTATATGATCTCGAGC
>AYEL01055170.1:0-20057 GCA_000484575.1 Olivierus martensii
TCGGATTTTGTATTGAATTTAGTTATAGTGAAACAAGATTATTTTGTTTTGTGTGAATAAATTGGACTATACGAAATATAGCTGTATTCACTCTTTATTAATCTCTACGAACTCGTAAACCCACAAAACGTGACAATATGATACTCTTTTAATTTATAAATGGCATAATGCAAAACAATCAAAATAAAACCCAAAAAAAATTTTTTTGTTTTCATTTAAAAACCATGTAAATTGAGTGCTGTGCAAATCGAGGGCTAGGTGTAATAGTAACATTAATTTATTGAGCTCACTAGAATGTATATTACATATATATATAAAATAAATTTTATTATGATATATATCATTCTTGAATTAATACTATTGGTACACGTAGACAGTGGTGATTTCTATTTAAAATTTATTGAAAATTTAATGTCATTTTAATTTTTTAATAAAATTTTATAAATGATACTACAAGTCTACAATATCTATAATTTCTTATATTCATATCATATTACTTTTCAATGTCATTATTTTTAGATAGATCTATCATATTTGACATTTTATAATCATTTGTTTCTGGCTTCTCATATCATACATATTACTTGCAGCATTCTTATTGAGAGTATTCCAAACTAGTTCTATGCTTAATTTTATCTTAATTTTTAGTTCCACTTTGAAAACCAAAATTGAAAATGATTATTAATTTGCTAGCTTGCTAATAAAAATTAATGTTAACATCTATACAGAATATTGTCTACAAAATGAACAATTAATATTTAATAAATTATAATGTACAGTTATCTATTTATAACAATTAAAGGTTTGAAAAGTAGAGAGAATATATTACTAAAAATAGATTATTATTTAAGTTTATGATCATCTTGATAAAGAAAATAATATAAATTCACTTTGATATAAACCTAAGGAAGTTTTTGGCTAAAAACTTTCTAGTTTAAAATTTTTACAAATAGAGGTTTAGATAAATTTATATAAATTAAGAATTGGAATGTATTTGATTGTGAGATTGGGATTGAATTTGTTGCAAAAATAAGTAAATAAAACACAAAATTGGCAAATAATTAGTTTAAAAAATCTTTTGGTAAAATGATTGTACCATAATTAAGTGCATTCAAACTTAAACTAGTTTCATAAATTATTAAAAAATTAGAAACAAGCAATAAATTGATATGAACCTGATTTACAGGGCTGGATTATCCACTAAGCCAATAAGCATGTGCCTAGGGCCCCAACAATAGTAGGCCTCAAAAGCAAGTCAAAATTATTTAACAATTTAAGAATTTATTTAAATATTTTATGCCTATGGACCCCAAAGGTTTTTAATTTTGATTTTTAAATTTAACAAAATTTAATCTGGGTTTATTTAAATCAATGAAAATATTATTACTCTGATCTTTATTGGTGTTTATATAGGTAAAAGTGACTAATATATAAATGTATGACTTCTTGAACGAAATATTATAATATGAAACTCTTCTGCTCTCCAGTCATTATGTTTTTATTGTTTTGATTTTAAAGAACCAATTAATAATGGATATTGAGGGTTTGCTGTTGTTGCAGTATTTTTAATCATTTGTTTTTTTATTATTTATTAAAAAAATTAGATTAGCAGTCTTCAATTATTTTTTTTTATCATCCCTCATTTTATGAATATATTTTTATATACAGTGGTACCTCGGATTACGAACGTCTCGGTTCACGAACAAATCGGTCTACGAATAATAAATAAATATCGTTAGAATTAAAAATATGAAATAAATTTTCGTAGCGAACGATTCCTGACGTGATAGATGCATCAGAATTGGCTCTGTATATTAAGACTTCATCTTGTTTAAGATTGAAGGAGAGTTTTTAGACAGTTTTTATAAATTCATTAGAAAAATTATTCTGATTATTATTTTTAATAAATTTTGTCACAATAAATTTATCTTATCTATAAATAATCACTTGATAACAATCAAACTACTCCAAAGAAATTTTCTTCTAAATGAAAATGCTCCTTAAAAAGTGAAATTTCAGAAAACCTTTCAATGATTTTGGACTAAGTTAACAATGGGGAACAAGTTTCTCGAAGATAAAAATGCTAAGTTTCCTAATAAAATTTAAAAATTATTAAAGTTATTTTTTAAAACTGCAAACATTATTCAAATTTTGACTTTATGATTGTGAGAGTTTATCAGTTTTTAATTTAAAATTTCTTTATAAATATAATTCAAAGTATTTTCGTTGAACTCTGTTGCAATCTCCTTTTAACTGCTTTGATTCTCTAGGATTGTGTAGCATTTCAACGTTTTACTTATTAATATCACAGTTATCGTTCTAACAGCTATTGTTTTTTTATTAACAAATATATTATTGTAAAAAATAACTAATTTTTGATTGATTATTTAATCTTCTGGCAATATTTTATTAATAATATTTTCTTTAATTAAAAATTTTTAATTAATTTTTAGCAACTTATTTTTCTAATTATTTTCTACCCTCTCTCTCTTTTAGGAGGTCAATCATATATGTGCCATTTGTGTCAAGCTACATTTCTTCATCCGAATCCATTAAAGGCTCATCTTTTAATTGAATGTCCAGGTTATAAGTCTGAAAGATATTCAAAGGTAGAAGATGTGTCAAATCATTCTATATCATCACCTCAAATCAATCTGAGATTAAGAAATTATTATTTGGGTCAGACTGATGGAGCAGTATCGCTACCAGGACCATCGGATGCAAAGAAAAATGGTCACGTATGTGTTTACTGCGGGAAAATTTATTCTAGAAGATACGGATTGAAAATTCATGTAAGGACTCATACTGGTTACAAACCATTGAAATGCCAAGTTTGTTTCAGGCCTTTTAGCGATCCTAGTAACTTAAATAAACATGTCCGCCTCCATGGAGATTCTGATACACCCTACAGATGTCATTTTTGTGGAAAAGTACTTGTGAGGAGAAGAGATTTGCAGAGGCACTTGAAATCCCGACATGCAGTTAATGAAGTAACATCTACAAATGAAGAAGCAAAAAGCACTATTGAAGATATATGAACTTCAATGAAGAATTGGGTCATATTGTATGAACAAAATATATATATTTTTAAATTATGAAATTTTTATAATATATGAATATACAGGACTTGAATTTATAATAAGCCCATGGATTAAAAAAATTTAAATTATATAACCCTAAGATCAAAATACTCTGAATTTATTTACATTACAAAACGGCAATTATGTTAAAATCATTACTATAATTACGTTTATATATTATAATTATTATTTTTGTTTTAAACAAAATGATGTTTTGTAATAATTATTTTCAAAAATAGAAAATAAAAGACAATATCTGTATGACTTCTGATAGCATCTTAATCTCAAGAAAAAAATCCTAGAAATTAAACATGTCTTTTAACATCACTGTTGACGAATTGGTAAGAACAAAATATAATAAAAATGTTAAAACGAATTTAATCATTTTAAATTTTGGAAAAATTTTAGGATGATCCAATTGATACCGCTAATCAAGTTTTAAAGAAAATGGAAGAAATGATCATGAATGAAATCAAATTGTTGATCCCTCGTGTGCATTCTGTCATTACTGAGTGTCAAAACAGATTCCACGTAAATTACAATCGCATTAGAAGAGAAAGAAGTCGCGAAAGTGAGAAAAAGTTCCTTGTCTTACAAAGGTATTACCGTTCAAGATTGAATAATATTTCATTTTGACTTTAAATTCTTAGAAAATTCTCTTTTACAGATCATTCGATCAAAAACTTAAAAATGCAAAATATATTCATTCTGATGATATAGCCAGATACATTGCCAGTCTAAGACGCGAAAAAGAAGAAATATTCAAATCTATATCTGAAGAAGCGTCAGAAGAGCAAGAAAATCATATTAACGAAAAAACAAATGAAGAGCAGAAAATAGAAGATAAAAGAGAAAAAGATTTAGCCGAATTTATTTTAGAAGAAGCAGAAGAAACTTCTAATAAAACTAGAATGGAAAAAGATCAGGAAAGACTCGAAGAAGAACAGATAATAGAAGTTTTAAATGAAGAAGATTAATAAAAAATGAATCATCACGACAAATTCTAATATTCGATAAATAAAATTATAGAAAATATTATTTATTTTGCAAAGCTAAAATTTAATATTTTTACAAAATAATAAAATAAAAATATATACTGTCTAAATAATAATATGAGATTTTTTCAGCTATAACAGAAAAATTTTAATATTTTAATTTTTATTTTTCCGATTAGTAGATTTAATTTATAAATTCCGTGTGAATGTTATTTAGGTTCTACAAAGATAGGAGTTAAAAAAATCTATAAATTTAGAATTTATATTTTCAAAATTTTAAAAATATCCAATAAAAGATATTTACAAACGGTGGTAATCAAAACATATAACATTAAATAAAGTTTATAAAATATAGAAATTGTAGTGTACCATGATATCTGCACTTGTATGTGATGTACCAATAGTGTATAAGCGGATTCAGGGCCATGTGCTTCTTATCGTTTATAAAAAAAAGAAACAAATATACTGTATAAGCAATATTTTAAATTATTAGAGTATAATTATTTGTGTTATTGTACCCCCTGTCATTTTTCTAGATCTGCTACTGTATCAATATGCATTATACTGTATGATTTACAAAATATTTACTTGTGTTTAAAAACTATGTATTTTTAAACATTTATAATCTATTTAATATTATAATATAAAAACATATTAATATCATATTATAGATTATGATATAAATTTATATTTAAAACTTTCCATGATATTTATTGTCAAAAAAATGAATATCAATAGATTTCATTTAAATGCAATAAATAAAATCAATCAATACCTGTCTTTAAACCTCCCTGCGTAAATTCCTTAACAAACAAAAGTTGTTTCATAAAAATCCATTCAGCCGTTCTTGAGTTATAAGTGTATACGCGCGCTCAGGCATTTCAGATTTATATATATTATAGATATAGATATACTAGCTAAAACCCGCAAACTTTTGCGGTTATAAATATTTTATATATTTTAATAAGATATAGATATATAGGTAGATATACTAGCTAAAACCCGCAAACTTTTGCGGTTATAAATATTTTATATATTTTAATAAAAGTTTGCTACAATTAATTCTCTTTATATATGGGGTTTTGTGTTTGAGTTTTTCCAAAAACTTTGACACAATTAAAACTTTTTACCCTAGAGAAGAAACATATAATTAATTGGCCGTGAGTCGGCGTGCCACGCAGGTGGACCCGGGTTCGCATCCCGGGTCTGGTAACTCCTGAAAAGTTTCTCAAGGTGCTGGGCCAGTTCCGGGATCACGGTCCTACACCATCCGCCCCTCTCCATGGGTGTGGGTGCAGCCCTTAGTTGGAACTGGCCCCTCATCTTACTAATCTCGTTTCTCGAGGTGCTGGGCCAGTTCCGGGATCACGGTCCTACACCATCCGGCCCTCTCCATGGGTGTGGGTGCAGCCCTTAGTTGGAACTGGCCCCTCATCTTACTAATCTCCCTGATTGGAAGCAGACGTTAAAATATGTAAAAAAAAAATTGGCCATGAGTAAAAACTGAATGAGGGGTGTAATCCTCGATCTATTAAATGACTATCTATTTTTGTTGTCCATTTTTCTTTTTGCTATAAGGTAATTCCATGATAGAAGCATTCGCAAAGCGTTGCATTTTTACATCGCACCCAGACACTGTACACTCTCCAACGAAAAGCCTCAAGAACAGCGTTGCCAGATCTAAATTACTGAAAGTAGCGAATTGAAGGACTATGATACTTTTAAAAATTTTAAAAAAGATTATATGACAAATAAAAAACGAAAATCATGTGCAAAAAGCTGATAAATAATGTTTCATTTTCTGATTAAATGCGATCTTTTAGCTGAAGTAGTTAACCTATATAAAGAGTTTCCTTTTGTCGTGGCATTATGAAATTTATACAACTATATCATGTGCGAAAACTTTATATCAAAACAACACTAGAAATGACTTATTCTTGAAAAGCATCAAGAAATACGTGAATTAATCTCAAATACAGATTCTTCTACATAATAAAAACTTGCATAAATAATGTTTCATTTTCTGATTAAATGCGATCTTTTAGCTGCAGCAGTTAACCTATATAAAGAGTTTCCTTTTTCGTGGCATTATGAAATTTATACAACTATATCATGTGCGAAAACTTTATATCAAAACAACACTAGAAATGACTTATTCTTGAAAAGCATCAAGAAATACGTGAATTAATCTCAAATACAGATTCTTCTACATAATAAAAACTTGCATTAGTGAAAATCGAGAAATAAAATTATCATAGGTTGAAAAATGCTGATAGATTAAATAATAAATCATTAACCGCATAAATAAATTGAAAATTTCTATAAAATTCTTGTTGCGTTGCTATGGCAATGACGGCTTATTAATTATATGTGCCGCGGCAACCACTATATGCAGCGGCAACTACTATGTGCCGCAGCACAGTGGTTCAGTAATTTTTTTACGCAAAAAATTTACAGACAGGTATGATTAATTTCTAATAATCAATACCTGTCTGTAAATCTTCATGTTCAAATCTCCTATCAAATAAAAGTTATTTCATAAAATCCATACAGCCGTTCTCGAGTTATAAGCGTACATACGCTTTCAGGTTTTTCAGATTTATAATATACAAGTATATAGATAGATGAGAGGAAAGTATTACGGAATACCATTTACATTTCTAAAAATAACTTTAAGGTTTTTGAATAAAAATCCCCAAAATCATCATGAGTACATACTATAACTAATTGTAATGAACTGTCACTTGTAAAAAAATACTATTTATTTTGTTGTTAGAAAAAAAAATTATTTAATAAAAAGTTACAAATGGAGGTTAATATGAAAAGTCGGGTAATATGGAATAGGTGGTTTAAATCATTGAAAAACTAATTAGACTTCATAAAACAGTTATTTTTTTACTATAAAATCCATATTTTTAAGATTATGTGTAAGTCATTTCTGCTTCGCGTCTATTTACAAAAATCACAGATATAAACTTTCTCTGCTCCGGTACAGTCAAGGTGTGCCCACAGAGAACAGCTGAAGCACTGAATCCAAATTTCCCCTCGTTGATCTTCGGAGAATTTTCCGTTACAGAAGATACATTCAGCGTCTTTGTTTTCCATGAAATACCTAGTATTCTATAATACCCGACACGCCATTTTGGAAAATGAACCTATAAAATGATGGACAAAACATTGTCAGCTAAAAAACGACCACAGTATAACAAACTACAATTCTTTTAAGTGTACATTATGCTTAACATCAATGTTAAAGTCACATGTGTATTAGTAGGTTAAAATGTTTAAAAACTTACCTGCAAAAACTTTTGAAAATCACAAAACACACTTTGTTCTGTTGCGAGTGGTATGACAACAAAAAGCGGTCAACTGTCACTGCACTTCATCATGGGTGTCTTTCTAGAGTATTTCATGGTATTCCCACGTGATAGTAGCAAAAAACAGAGCCGAAACCTCGGTATTCCATATTTCCCGACTATTCCATAATACCCTCCTCTCCTCTATATATTATAATAATCATAGATTGAAAACTGCCTGATATTTATATATATATATATATATATGTGTATGTGTGTGTGTAATTCCTTTTTGTTTTGTATTTAATATTAAATATTTTTTATTGTTATATTGATATTAACATACTTCTCTTCATTCCAATGAGCTTCTAATACTTTGAATTTTGAGTGCACTTACCATACACCTATATTTAAGTTTTTTTCGGCCAATATTTAAAAATGCATTTCGTGGTCAGCCGGATTGGCGCGTGGAAACGCTTCGTTATTTCCACTCTGGAGAATCCGGTTTCGAGTCTCGGGTCCCAGGAAGGACAGACTATTTTCAAGGGGTGGACAGTCCCAAGGACTGTCCACCCCTTGAAAATATTTATCATGGGATCCGGGCCGGCCCTTCCATCCCCGTCCTCCACAATCCGGCTGACCCCTCCGCAGGGGTGGACAGTCTGTGGAAGGGTCCACCCATTTGTTTTGCCCGGTCACATAGTATTCTATTAGAATAAAGTGTAGCGTCATCTGATGACAAAAAAAAACGCATTTGGTGTGAACACAGTAAATCATCACACCTGGTATCAGAAAATCTTGACTTAGCTGTCTCCTGCAGTTAAACTCCTTTTCTTTCTTTAATAACCGACTCCGATCTCACAAAAGATTTGTAATTCATAAGTATTATAAAAGGAGGATTTTTGAAATGATAAATATAAATTATTTCTTTGTGAAAAGGAATTTAATGGCTATTTTTAAAATTATTAAGATATCTTCTTTTATAATTCCACTTTCATATCAGTTCTTTGTAAGTCATCAAGAATCATATCTGAAGCTTTCTCTCCTATCATAATAGCAGCAGCATAGGTATGACCGGATATCATGGTGGGCATAACAGAAGCATCCACCACTCTCAATCCTTTAACACCTTTAACCCTGTTGTTTATCCATAAAAATCATAAATTAATAAAAAAAATGATTAAATTCTTATGAATTAATTTTTAATACTTACTTGAGAGTGGGATCAACAACTGAACTTTTTAATGCATTAAACAATATACGTACCAAGTTATAAATATATTTTGATAGTTGATGCATACTTCATTGGAATTCAATAAATTACAGAAGATTTATTTAAAAAACTAAAAATAAAATTTACAGAAGTTTTAATTAAAGCTTGTTAAATTAAAATTTAACAAAATTTAATTATTCCTAAATTTTTAGAAACTTATGTTTTATGTATTAACTATAAATACTCTTAAAACAACAATAAATATTTCTTTAACAAGATTTATAATTCATAAGTATTACAAATGGAGGATATTTGAAATGATAAATATAAATGGTTTCTTTGTGAAAAGAAAATTCAATGGATATTTTTAAGATTATTAAGATATCTTCTTTTATAATTCCTCTTTTATATCAGTTCTTTGTAAGTCACCAAGAATCATATCTGAAGCTTTCTCTCCTATCATAATAGCAGCAGCATTGGTATGACCGGATATCATGGTAGGCATAATAGAAGCATCGACCACTCTCAATCCTTTAACACCTTTAACCCTGTTGTTTATCCATAAAGATCATAAATTAATGAAAAAAATAATTAAATTCTTATGAATTAATTTTTAATACTTACTTGAGAGTGGGATCAACAACTGAACTTTGATCAGAAATGCTTCCCATTTTACAAGTTCCAATAGGATGAAAAGAAGTTTGAGTAATAGTTTGAACAGCACATGTCAAATAATCGTCCGAAAATTTCTCATATTTTTCGCATCCAGGAATAAGAGTTTCTAAAGGTTTAGTTCATTGTTTCCCATTTTACAAGTACCAATCGGATGAAAAGAAGTTTGAGTAATAGTTTGAACAGCACATGTCAAATAACCGTCCGAAAATTTCTCATATTTTTCGCATCCAGGAATAAGAGTTTCTAAAGGTTTAGTTCCAATTTTTTTCATAACGGAAGTTGAAGCAACATCCATACAAATTTTCATGCCTAAATGTAAGTATGGCAAATTAAAAATTTTTATGAATATTTATTCGAAAATCATATAAATTAACGTTAAATTTCCAAGAACAAAATATAAATTTCGATATTTAATCAGCTTATAACTAAATAGTTTTTAAAATAATAATATAGAATTTAAAAGTTATAATGGTCTCAAAAAAAGACAAGATATTTTCCTTCGATTATAAAATTACTTTCAAATATTAAGTATTGTTGTTATAAATGTGAACAATAATTTTTAGAAAGAAAAATATTTAGAAATTTATAAGAATTAATATCGCAACTTACAAAATGACAAATCCATCGAAAAAATTTGTAAAAATGCCCCCCAAAAAAATACTGAATTAAAAATGAAATAAGATAATTAATGTAAATCTATTCAAATAATAAGAATGGAAGATGAAGAAATTAAAGTACTTTCTTTCACAAAAATATCTCTTGGAACCAAAAATTCTAGAATTGGTGCCAAAATTTGTGTTAAATTAATAAAATTATAAATGCATTTACAATGACAAATCCATCAACAAAACTTGTAAAAATGTTCAAAAAATAAATAAATACTGAATTAAAAATAAAGCAAGTATCGTAAAACAATCCATATAATATGAATGTCTTATGAAAAATTAAACTCTTTTTTCAAAAAAAAATATTTTATTGAGCCATGAATAAGATACCCATTATGAATATATTTATGAAATTCAAGATTGGGGACCTGACTTGCTAAATTATAAATACAGTATTCTCTAAAAATGAAGGAAAATATTTATTTTAATATTTTCATTTTGCTATAAATAATGTCGGCCGGATGGACGCGAGGTAATGCTGTGGCTTACCACCCTGGAGGATCGGATCCCACACTTCACTTTGTCAGGAGGGATCCCCATCCTTCAACCATTCGGTTGACCCCATCATGGGTGTTGGTCAGCCTATGATGGGGTCTATAAATGGCGCCGCCAGATACAGAATATCTTCTGAGGATATGGCGGCTTAACCAAACTAACCTAACCAAAATCTATAAATAATTAAAATTTTAAATTTAATTTATATTTATATGAGAAAATTTAGTTGTTTCAATATGAATGGAAATATTTAAGTATTCTGATTGGTGAATAATCAAAATTAAACTTTTTTTTAACTAAATATCAGGTCATCCCAAAAGTAATGTCGTGTTTTGCATTAAGTTCTGAAAGGATATAAATCACTTGCTAATTTAATCAAGTTTATATATTCTCCATTTGAATCGATAACACTCTTCTAACGTCGTGAAAGCTTTAAAAATTCATGTTTAGACTATAGGTGTTTTCATTCTGCTTGGCACTCGATCTGCGCGAACTAAATCATGTGACAGAAGGGTTCCATTTTAACCGAAGGGGTAAACAGGAAATGAAACAAACAAAATGTGACCTCTTTATATTCACGTTTTCGATAAAATGTGTTAAAATTAAATTACGCTTTTTTTTAAGTTTTTAATGCTTTAATGCTACAGAAAAATAACCTAAATTCCAACTATAGATCCCTAACGTTTTATTGCCACCGTACCCTTTCTGTTATAAATGGATTAGTCTAACGACTTATTCCTGATTGATCTGTTACTGTGCTCCAATTGTTGCAGTGCCAAGCAGGATGAAAACACATGTTTGAACATATGCAGTATAAAAAGCATTACTTTTGGGATGACCTGATAGATTAGTTTATATTTTAAATAGGAAATAATGTTGACTTACCTTCAATAATGATTTTTAGGTCATCCGGATGAGAAAAATATTTAGGGTCAATATTTGGATGGTCGTAAGGATCGGCAGAATTCAAACGAAGTTCTCCTTTGCTCTTAGGTCTTTGTAGGTGTGGTAAACATGTAATAGTATCGTTATTAACATAGGAAGAAAGATAACTTTCAAATATCTATAAAATCAGAAAAATATGATAAAAAAATATATATAGATGTTATAGTATGACTATTTTTATATATAAATTATATTATGGTAATAGAAAATCCTTAAACAGATTTTAAAATATATACAATATAGAATTCTAATTATATAAATAATTTAGTGGTAAAATAATGTTTCAAAAGTTTAACAAAACATCTTATTTAACGTAAGGTAATTTTGTTAATACAGGAAATGTTTTTTACCATACGCTCTTATCATATTCTTAGCAATTAAGAAACATGATAAAATAGATTATAAATTAATTAGTAATTTATAAAATGGAAATTAAAGATGATAATTGTTTTAATAATTAAAGCGAGAACATAAATTATAAATTATTTTTTCAGAAAGTGCAAATAGAATATCTTCAGCCGAAGAAAAATAGTTATTAGAATAAATTGATAATAATATCGCCTTTATTTTAAAATGATGCAAACAGCCTGAATATAAAGGCGCTAATAACAATTATAAGTATTATTTGCTTATTTTAACTACAGGAATCCCTTGATTAGTGCGGGTTTGAATAATGCGGTTTTGATTAGTGAGAAAAGCCTTTACTATAGAACCTATAGTAGATAGTAATGATTGACTTAATAATATTATACACAAAATTTGATTAAAATTTGTAGTACTAGCATGTAAGACAATATTATAGAAGCAAATATCAAACTTATCATAGAGATGACAATGATGATGATGATCAAGAATTTTTCAGATTAGGATGGTATAAATCTGCTTCAAGTGATATGCTTATTTGTGTAAAACGTTGCATAATCAGCAAAGAGAAATTTTATAGAAAGGCTGTAAATTCATCAGTAAGTTTCTATAAGAGATATAAGTAGATATTTATTTTGGTCATGAAGCATAAACAGTTAAAAATCTATTCAAAAATTTCCTAAGCTCTTTCTAGAAAAATTTCTGAACACAAAATATTCTAAATTTTTCATAATTATTTATTTAGGGTTCATAATGATGATAAATTAATATTTTATCTTTTTAAAATTCAAATTAGAAATTTTACAATCCAAAAATTTTTTCTATATTTGTAAAAATTTTATTTCAAAATTGGAGAAAATGGATAGTAAAAATTGGAATACTACCTTTACTATAGAACCTATAGTAGAATTACAGTGATAGTAATGATTGACTTAATAATATTATACACAAAATTTGATTAAAATTTGTAGTACTAGTAAAAGGAACATATATGTGGTTATGAATATTTGTAGAAAGTGTTTCAGTATATCTTGAACCATATATAGTTGATCCCTGTATAGTGTGGGAGTTTTAGATTAATTTGTGTTATGTTCATATTATTGTTTTATTACAATTATATTTGTTACAATTAGAGTTTAGACTCATCAGGACATCAAATTACTCATATTGCAATTAGATTATGAAAATGTAAAATTTATCTATTAAGCTGTATGATATTTTACCTTGTTTGCTACAAACTTTTCATCACATTATATGAATCCATATTCTACAAGTATTATATTTTATGAGAGTTTACTTGTACCTACATGCATGCAGAAGTATGGGAATGTTTTCAGCCTATATATAGGGTGGAAGAAAAGTCTATACCCCTCCAAATAACTTGATAAATATCATAGATTTCAAAAATCTGTTAATGCCAACAAATAGGAAATCATGGGTAAGCTACCTGATAGTGTCCTTCAAATGAATTGATTACACAAATGAGGACACTTGCAAATCCTATCTCATAAACTGCAATACATAGGGAAAATTTTCAATTACAAACTTGTTCAGCATTCAATTCTGAACACTTTAAAAAACTTCATCAAAATTAGATGAATAATTCAGTCAAAAATGAAATAAAAACATTTTTACATGCAAAGAGTTGACCCTTATTTCTGACATGTAAATAATAAACTCAAATCAATAAATTGAAAACACAGAGCCTAATCAACAAGAAAAAACTAATCAAGGATGTGCTCAAAATGTATTCCACCAGCACCCAAGTATAGTTCAGCATGATATTTGATGGAGTTCCTCACAGCTTTTAGAGTGTCAGTAGAAATCTCTGTATAAGCAGTAATATTGTGTTTTGAAGATCCTCTACTGTTATTAAGCAAGAATGAAAGTTGTTGTGGTATCATAAGTTGCTGCTATTTGTGGACAACTTGATTTTGGGCATTTCAAGGAATTGCCTTATGATAGATCTAAGTGTTCATGCTAAGGGATATCTTTCCTGATAGTCAAGCTGCAGCAGCAACATTCATATTAGGAGCACAATATCATATGACCATAGCAGTCATTTCATTAAGTGTGTACTCAGCCATTGTACTGTACATGTACAGTCTATGACAAAAAAGGTTTTGACATCAGCGGAAAAGGTTCGGCCTTCGTACGATACACAAAAACTGATTGAGTCATTACTGCAGTTGTTGATCATTGTAGGCTATAATGTGGGTTGCAACCATTCCATCGGTTGATTAGCAATGGGGAGTGGAAGGAATATTGCATATTTAAGCATTTACATGCAAAAAAAGATTTCATTTACTATGTTTTGCTTTTAACTTTTATTTATATATTAAGTAGCGTAAAAAATATTAATGAAATAAATTAGGATCGTAACTTTAGTGGCAATAACTGAATTATTAAGTAATAAGATGCATTGCATGCCAAAATGTTGTTTAATACCGTATTTAAAGGCATGAACTAGGTTGTTTAAGTTGAGTGCAAATTATTTCAAAATGCCACCTACTACATCTAAGAGTTCTAGGTTGCTAATTAATATATTTTTTTAGTATTATTTGTGTTTATTAATATTTAAGAATAATATATTTCAAATATTAAGAATTCAAAGAATAGAAAATTATAAAAAAATAGTTTTCAACTCCACCAAAGCTCTACGCTTTGCCCATTAAATAATATGTTATGTATTATACATTTTCATATTTACGGAGTGGCATTTCGAAATTTTGTTGATTTTTCTTTCTATATGTTATTTCCAATTCGCTTCGATAATCGTAATTCGTGAACCATATAGGCCTACCACATCTGTTCGAAGAAGCAGACGATAATTTATATCAAGCATGCGCAAACGTATGCTCGATATAAATTATCGTCTGCTTCTTCGACTTGTTTAAAAGAAATGATACCAATTTCCGTAAGGCACTTTTACCTGGCGAACTTTTAACTTTAACTTTAAGGTAGGATTGAATACCTTATAACTTATTATATGGCATTCGTATCATAAGTCAACAGCAACTGCTTTACTATCGCTTAATATTTGTGGTCACTTGTCATGTTTTTCGGTATCTAGTTATGTTTTTATTATATTGTGCAAAAGTATAATTAAATAATAAACACTGACTTCCTTTCAAATAATCGTAATACTTTTCCAAGTTTCAAATTTTCAGTTCTCTCACACTATCTTACTCCTCTATAGCTTTGGAAACTGTGGGATGATGCCTATCCAATTTACAGCAGCATGCTCTGCTCCTGACGTGATTAGTGCCGGTACTTTTGCGTATTGTTGGATAGCCGAACCTTTTTCTGTAACCTGACAAACTTTTTGCACGCGACTGTACATGTAATGCAATATAGATACGTTTTGAGAGAGGGAAAAAATATATGTTTATAATTTTGATATTTTCCAGAATTCATTAAAATTGTTCCCATTGGTTTTTTAGTTTTATTAGTGCGGTTTTGATATATGCAGTGTATTGCAAGGATTTATTTATTGCTACTAATCAAGGGATTCCTGTACTATTTTATTGTTAGATGCAAATAATTTTCCTTGATATATAAAATAAAAATTGTTCACGTGGATAATATACTATATGTTATTGTATTATTGTATTATAGTGACGAAAATCCGTCATGATAATAGTTGTTCCACGCTATGAAGCATACTACTTCATTTCGTCTTCGTCTTCGCAATGTTAATATGGAGGTTATAGCAAGAGAGCTTTTTCATCCGATGACGATCATGTTACTCAGAAACTATCAATAGTTGAATACTATCTCTTTTTTTTATACCTCCCTTTCCCTGGGGGTTATGTGAGTAACTTATCCCCTGACGACAAACGCGAAGACCGAAACGAAAGACAGGCGGTCCATATCTGTATGGGAGCACCACCGCAGGATCCCAATGACGGATGTGGGCACCGTCGAGGCAGTCCCGATTCCATGTGAGAGTCCACAGGCGGGCCCCCAGTGACGGACCTCGAAAACCACCAACGCGAGATAACCCCTTTAGTCGCCTTTTACGACACGCGGGGTCAGACGGTGGGTATATTCTAACCCCAACCCACAGGAAACTACCTCATTTTCCTAATGCCATCACTTATCAAGCGTATCAATGAAACATGTTGCCCTCTAGTGAGAAATTTATAAAATTTCATCGATAGCTGGTTTTCGATAATTACAGATAGATCAAAGGTCAAATTAAAATAAAATAAATATTTTTGTGTATCTATATAAAATTCTCTGTCGATTAATAACCATAATTGCCATAATTACTTTTCTTAGCAGAGAAAAAATAAATATGAGATGTCATGTCGATAGGATTTACACTCTGCCATCTATCGGAAATTTTTGAAACTTTGTCATTATCCGATTTTTCGATAATTAAAGAGGCACAGTTTAAATAAATAAAAACTGTTTGCCACATTTTCAGAAAACCCTGTGTCAATTGATATCTCAATCACCATCTTAGACTCAGAAAAAGTTAGAGGTATCACAAACTGAAATGTAGAGTGTATTAATATACAAATTATGCTATTATAAATATTTAGTGCCCTACTGACAAGCTCATTATTCATATTAATGTATTAATTAAGAAATACAATCATATTAAAATGTTTGATGAAAATTTTAATAATATTAAAAATGAATCTATAAAATTAACTATGATAGACAAAAGATATCATATAATATTAAGTACGTTCCTATTTAATATTGTATGTTCATTAATATGGAAAAAAATATTCTTTTCAGATATATATACTATATTGCATTCAATTCTGGATAATTTAAAGTTTAGAGAGTTGGAATATTGATTTCACTGTAAATTTCGAATAATCAGATTTTTTCATATATTTTATAAGATTATCAACCTTATTAACAAATACAAGGCACTCCTCTAGTTACAAATATAACTTGTATGTTTTGTTGGTATATCAAGTTGTTCGTAACTCAGGTACTGCTGCCATTTTGGCCCCAAAAGTATTGAAATAACTTTATACACGTGTATTAAACATATTTTACAATTACACCAGTTAAAAGCTTCTTATTTCGCAGATTTTAATAAAAACTTCCGAATATAATGCGAGGAATTTTTAGTGTAATCGCCGCCATTTTGGAATACAGCCGTAATATGTTAACTAACTTTGCAAATTTGCATTATGTTGATTGCTAGAGCATTTTGCTATTACATTATTTAAAACTATTCAAAAATTTTTGAAATTTCGTGAAATATGAAATGAAATTTTACGTTCGTGAGTACGAATATTCGTAGTTAGAGGAGCGCTTGAATATTATTACGTTTGAGACTATTTTTGGATTCTACTTAATAATCAAAATACCTGATCTGATAAACCTGTTGCTAATTTAAACTCTTTCCCGCCATCAGTGGCTACTGAAGATGTTAAAAATACCAATTCTATATCCGGCCAGTCTTCTATTTCATTATACTTTGTATTTACAAAACCGACCGCATCGACACTTCCTAATGTATTCAGCATACCTAAAAGAAAGAGGAAAAAATCTGTAAATTGTGTTACGAGCAGTAATTTTACTTATTTCTAAGTTAAACTGCTACAAATACATGTATTTGTCAACTTTTTTTTTTGGTTGATTTTCATCTGTATTTTTATAATTTGCCCAAAGCAAGAACAAATTTCTTATTATGTCTTTATAATTCACTGGAAAATTTAGAAGAAAGAGTTTTAATTTTTATATTTGTAATAATTTTCAATTTCGCGTTTTTACGTTTTGAATTTAAACATTTGTTAAATTCAAATCAAATTTTATTAAAACATATTTTCACAAGAATTAATAAGAATATATTTTACCAATCCTTAGAAATTCCTACATTAAAATTCCGAATTGGCATTAATTTACCGAATATTCATAACTTTAAAATTTTTTATTATTCCTCTGGATTTGGAAAATTTCCTACACATGTTAATGCTCAAGTTATTTTGAAGATCCACAACATATATGCTAACATAAGTTAATCGATCATAAAATTATTCATAATATACTCTTTAGGGTTGAATCGTCGATATTGAAAAATTTTCTATTTTGCAGACTTAGATTTTTGCAACTGTATTGTATCTCTGCTTTTGCAAATTTAATATTTGTAGACTTTGGAGAAATATTCGGAGGATAATACCTATGCAAAATTGTGCGTAAGTGTACATATAGGCCTATAACAATATTTACAACGAATATGAAATGTAAGTAATTTATGCTAAATATTTATAAAATACATACAGGGTAAGTCCGTGATAGATGGACCACCTGTATAATTTTTTAAAAATCATTAACGTATTTGTTTATATGTCTTTTACATTTATATTATTATTAGCTGTTAGTATATGTCGCCAGAATATCCTATAGCCATTTTTAAAATTGGTATTGCTATATATATAAATAACAAAAACATATAACCAATTTTTAAAAAGGATTATTACAAAGAATGAACTATATAGGTAAGACCGAGAGGGATATCCCTCTCGGTCTTACCTATTTAGTTCATTCTTTGTCAATATAAATTATCTCTAAAATTTGAATTTTCATTCATTCCCTTTTTTGTTTTTTTCGGTATTTTTTCATGAAGTCTAGATGAGAATAGACAGAAAAACTAATTAAGTTTATATAAATCTGTTGTGAAATATAACTAAATTAGTTTCAGGCGTTCAACGTTTTGATGTTGCATATAGCCGACATTTTGTGGTCAAATAACATTATTCTTAAAATTAATATATTTATAATTATCTATATATATATATATAAAATGTAATGTTTATCTGTTGTCTGTCTGTTCCGCCTAGATCCCATACCGTTTGATCTATCGGCATTAAACTTTCTAGAGTGACTTTCCCCGTGGTAACAAGATATTCTGAGTTAAAATCACCCAAGGATATGGCATTTTGGGATCGTAATTTAAAATATATGTTTGAAAGTTTCCGCCCTATGTTCTGTGGTTAAGTCGCAAAGTATGAAGTAGGCAAGACATTAATGTCTCATGATTAACAATGAATGGCGTTACGATCGTCATCAGTGTATGGCATCATTATAAAGTAATGTGAGAAGAATCGCGACTATATAATTGTATAGTGCGCATTTTCTCTTATGATGAGCTATTAATTGTATGAAGAAATAAGTTAAAAAGAAAAGAAAAGTGAAGTGTAGATGGATGAAGTTTCTCGTTCACTACGGAAACTTCTCCCAATAAATAATACGGAAAAAAGGATAAATTTAATATAATTATAAATAAAAGAAATAGTTTTGTAAAATAATATATAAACATCCTCAGGAAGATGTTAATTTAACGATAAACAATCGATTAATGTGTCTCGATTATCAGCAGAATTTTGTATACAAAAACATAAGTCTCGACGAAACACGAGACATGATGGCGATGACGCGAGATCAAATTGCGGGCAGGTATCGCCAGGAACGAGATAATGTAAACGAAAGGTTAACTTTGTAAAAACAAAGTACGTGGGAAGGAGAAAGAAAATAGGTAAGGGAAAAAGTCCAGGACAGAGAGTGAGTCGAGAGAGTCGGAGAGAAGGTACCGTAAAAGAAAGGTGTGCGCCGAAAGCGATCCAAGGATCCATCGAAAATCATAAGTTGTGTTTGTGTATGTGCATCGAAGAAGTTGGAAGTAAAGAAGGAACTGTAAAATAAAGAAGAAATACAAAATAACTGTTCCAAGGAAGAAGCAGTTTGTTATTCAAAGAACATTTCGACAACCAGAACTCTAAAGACTTTACTAATTAGTTATAAAGGTATTTATCCTCCATTTTATTACAATGTGCTGCTCCCTGTGTTCGGGTCAGTAACATTTGTAAAGGAAATCTCTCTCAATAAAGATCCAGGTTTGTTTTCAACCGTATCGTTGTCAGTCATTGCATCACTGGAGATATTTCTCCTCTCCGTCCTTATCCACGAAAGCGCCACATATCCGCGTTTTTGGCTATAAATATCCTGACGCCACAGTCGCTCCGCGGACCCCACAGTAATAATTAAAAAATTCGTCCGTATGATGTAACAATGAATGACGTCCCAGAATGTTATTAAAAACTAATGCCTTAGAAATTATATTAGTGATCTTGTTATCAGCATAAAAAATAATGTGTAAAATAATTAGAAACTTACCTTCGCTATTCTTTAAATATGATATAACATCGTCTAGTGTTATTCTAGACTTTAGCATTGTATATGGTTCTTCGACAGTAAAAATCATAGCCAGAGTAGTTACGTGATCTTGCAAATTTTGTCCAACAGGAAGATCCGAAATCAAAGGAATCTGAAAAAAAATTTTTTATTATTATTGAAAATTC
>AYEL01055178.1:0-61057 GCA_000484575.1 Olivierus martensii
ATATATGAATCTTTTTATTTTATTAAATTTAAAAAATATTTTTTGATTATACAAATTATTGAATAAAATTCTAAGAAAAATTTCAATAAAAATAATAATCTTTTAGTGCAAATTAGATTTCAAATTATCCATATCTTACTGGAGTATCAATTGTTATTGATTCATGTAGTAATTCTTTATGCTTATATTCTTCTGGGTCCATTATGGCTTCATTTACATCCTTCAATTCTGGATCAGTCTTAACAGGTTTGGAAGCATGATGAACACAAGATGCATAGATTGTTCTGTTTAATAAATGATAAAATTATTGAATATAATTTACATTACAATATATTGTATATAAAACTTTTTAATATGAATAATTTCTATATAACAATCTCAAAATGAAACCCTTTTGAATATTGAAATTATAATAGCTTTAAATAGAGCATTATAAATAATATACAACTATGTCCGAAAAGTTCCAGGATTGGACTTTAGATGTACTATCTTTAATAAGTTCCTTATCCATTCATTTTATTTTAATGGGTATAAAAATCACTTATTCTTCTGTTAATGAGATTTATGTTATACTTTACATGTCTGGACTTAAATCAGTAAATGTGGAAGAATTACTAATATTTAGTTACAAATACAGGTATCCTTTGGTTTTATGAATTTTTGATTTAACAAAGAGCATTAATCATAAATCTATACCACTTTTTCATTTAAGATAATTTTTGTAAAGAAACTATTTCATCATCAATCAAATCCATTTCACTATAATTTGTCTAAATCAATGATTGTTTTTGCTTATTTTCTTCACATACTGTATCAGATATATCAAATTTACTGTGTACACCATTGATTTTAAGACAAAAGTCACTTTCATTTTCACTAGAGGATTCAATATCAAATCTGGCACTTAGTATATACCAGTGGACTCAAACTTACAGGTCATGAGGCTTGTTTTTGTGGCCATATGTTGCATTTATAAATATTATAACTGTGATAGCATATAGAAGAGATTCAGAAAAAATCACAATCATTTTTTCATAAAATATTTGAAAATTATTAAACTTTAGTGTTTTTAATATAGTATAGTCAATTCTCTACTTATGTGATTAATTGATTCTAGAGATTTTTGCACAAGTTCAATACTGCATAAATATGGAATTAGTTTTAATGATGTTTCTTAGAAATAATCCTTGCTTGTATTGGAACAGAACTTTTTGCATGATCTATAATTCTATCTTTATCTTTTAGGATGTTTCTTACAATTGATTCAGCCATTTCATTTCATGAGTAATAACTACAATCTTTTTTACCTTTCTCATTTTTTTTATTTCTAATTTACTTTATAAAGTAATTGCTCCTATTTTAAATATATTTTTATTAAGATTATTCTCCATTTTACATTTCTCCACCATCTTTTCAGTTTGAAAAAAAATAAATTAGTTTATTAATAAGTTAAAGTCCGACAAAAGCACACTAAGCAGTGGTAAAGAATAAATTTAATAACACAAATTAATAAACTAATTTATTTTTTTTCAAAGTTAAAGTCCGACAAAAGCACACTAAGCAGTGGTAAAGAATAAATTTAATAACACAAATCTTTAATAAGTGCAATTTATTGATAATAAATTACACTTACTAACGAAATTAATAAAGAAATCAATGTTACTAAAACGGAAGTATTGAATAATTTTCTATAATAATAAACTTTTTTGTTTAAAAATCACATTTATCATTCATTATAAGCAGATATAATCACGAATAGATCGGACAGGCTTTTTTTTTATTTTTCAGAACATTGAACCAACTAACTTCCGGTAATTTCGCAAGAGTGAACATAAATTACAGAAAATTATGACATTAAGATCAGCAAAAATTGCAAAAACATGCATCAAAAGAGATCTTGTAACTGGTTTTATTAAATTCTTTACATTTTAATTATATTTTAAATATTATTTTATTTAAAAAAAAAAACCTCCTTAAAATATTAATTATTATGATGACCATTAAGAACTATTCTTAATGATTATATTCATAACAACTTATAAAATAAGATCAAAATGAAAATATTAAACAATATCTACAATAATAGATAAATGTAAAAATGCAATTCAGCCAGCTTATTTGAATAGATTTAATGGTATATTAATTATTCATATATATATACTGTATATAGAGAGTATACAAGACGTTTCAATGACTAGTAACATAAATCAAACAGTGGAATTATAACGAAATTTTATATCAAAAGTGTAGCGATAAAAAATTGGATTAATAAACTCTATTTTCAAAAAGATTGGATTTTTTAAAATGTGACGTCACTGCCTTTTTATCATATAGTTGGCAGTACGTGAGTCGATTTTTAAAATGCTCAAATATTAAATAATAATCTGCTGATAATATAATAATATGGAAACCATATTTGAACTTTCTCTTTTGAAATGCTCTGAGATAATTCGATTTATAAAACATTATATCGTTTATATAAAGCATCCAAATAAATTAATTACAAAATTAAATAACTGCAAATTTAAAATAAATGTTCCAAGTAGCATCCATTTGTAACAAAATTAATTTAAATACTTAAAATAAATTCGAATACAACATAGTACAGTTTTAAATTTAGGCATAAACATCGATGGAAATAACCAACAATGTATATTGGGTATAACTTAAATTTTATACAATAATAAAAAATATTTGATTACAACAAAGTTCAATAAATTTTTTATTCTTATTAATTCTAATAATAATAAATAGATAAGGTTTTATTAAAAATAATTATTATTTAATTGTGTTCATTTAAAAATCAAATTAAGACAGCCGACTCGACTATTGTAATAAAACGGAAGTGACATCACATTTTTAAATGTCCAATTTTCTCGAAAATGGAACAATTAATGTATTTTTTTCTCTCTATTATTTCAACTTAAAATTTCATCTTAATTCTGTTGTTTCATTTATGTTACAAGAAACATTTTATATATACAGTAAAAATTATACAGATATGCAAATTAAAAATAATTATTTTATATAAAATATTTGTTTATTAATAAGACAATAGATGATGTTACCAGTTTTTAAAAATACTATAACTTCGAAAATGCAAAAGTAGAGGACTCTCTGTATTGAAATTATGTAAAGTATAATAAATTTGTAAAATAAAGTTTTATATTGAAAAAATTCTATCATTTACAAATTGCTTTATACTTTTTCTGGCCCTCCAACCATTTTAAATGGTTCGGGGGCCAGTAATATCTAAAATGGCCCTTTGAAGAAAGTGAGTTTGAAATTATTGTATACCAGGGCTATCCAAAAAACGGCCTGCTAAGCTATTTTGTGCAGCCCATGATTTGTGATATAATATTACTTCAACTATGTACTTTAACTCAATTAATTTTTCTTAATTATTAGTAATTATTTAATGATCAACAAGCTATCAATGACATCACATTTTTATAAGACTCAATCACGTCAGTTTTAGTTTTTAGCTATTTATAGTTTAAAGTTTTGAATTGTGACTGCATTTTAGTTATTTTTTGGTTTGTAACTCTCACCATTTCAGTGATTGTCTGACCATTATTATGAGATTCTGTTTTAACTTTATTTTACTGTTTAACTTAATTTAATTTTACGTTTTAATTTAATTTAATTTTTATTTTATGAGTTCGCTGCATTTGTGAAATGAGTGAGAAAAAAATGTAAAATAGAAAATGAAAATTGAGTATATTAGTAGCAGTGGGAAAAAACGACTTATTTATAACAAATCACATGCTTTGTTTAATGAATGTTTTCCTAACTTTTGTGATTTTGGTTGGAAAATAATATCATTTGGTAATACTTATTTGTGTGAAAGAGCATTTTCTAACATGAAGATAGTTAAGAATCGACTCAGAACTTGCCTTGGAGATTTTTCTCTTTTGCTATTCTGCAGATAGTTACAACAGCAATGGATGTAAATATCCAGCCCTTGTAAATGCTGCTGCCTGCCCTCATTATCATATTAAATAGGTACATACATACATTTTATATTTTATAACTTTTTGGAAACATGTTTATTGGATGCAATCTGGTAAATATAATTTTGTAATAAAGTTTAATCTGGAAATCTGGTTTCCAAAATGCGTTATATTTATGCATTCTGTTTGTTGAGACAATAGCGTATCAAGTACCAAAGTCCCACCCCCTTTTTTATAACTGCGGCCCTCCGTATCTCTAGTAAACACGGCTGCAGCCCTCGGGTTCATTACCCCCTTTTTTGTAACTGCGGCCCTCCATATCTCTAGTAAACACGGCTATGGCTTTCGGGTTCATTATAATTGGACAACACTGGTATATACCCATTGCAGCCAAACTGCAACTTGCAAACCATATGAAGCTCTTTGGTACCTTCAATGTGGCTCCATAATATGAAAATCAACAGTTAATATGAAGAAAATACCTGTTTATTTAATTTATAAAAAATAATATATTTGTATTTTTTTCATTTATTGTAAAAAGTAATATGCATCTATATGAAATAAATGTATGTGAAATATATAATAAACAATTTTTGAAGCCATTGTTAAGATTATTCAAGAAACTGATGCAGCTCTCATTGATCCAGAAAAAAAACTAATTTCAGCTCTCAAGTATTTGAGATCTGCTATGTGGTTCATAGTGACATGAAATTTGGCCGTCCCTGGTATATACCAATAATATGAGTATCTGTAATGTACTTATTGTATTTTCAATGGTTTTGTAACTATATAAAACTATTTTACTTCATAAAACAATGGTTACACATTATTCCAGATATATAAATCTCTAATATATTTTTTATCCATACATAAATTTGAACTATGATTTGTATTTTGTTGTTTTACTAGAATATGCTAAATATAAAAAAGTAAATTATTTTAGGTCTATTAGTTTTATTAAAAAAATTACAATAATAAAATCTATGATTAATGAAGTTTTAACAAACAGAATTAAAAACATAATACTAACTTTTAAAGTTGAATTTATTTTTACCAATAATTTAGCACAATGAAGATTTTGAGAATTATATAAATTTAAGGCAATTTTTATTAAAAATTTTATAATTTATGAATAAATAAAATTGCATAATTGCTTATTGCCATATTATACTTAAATTTTATAATCACTTGGCACTTAGCAGCTCTGAAATTCAAAATCCAATGGCAAGAAATAGGATAAGTAAATAAAACTACACAATAGCCCTTTTGCAGTCAAAAGATTTTTATTCAGAAATGCTTTTATTATTAGTTATCGAAAAAATTATGAATTTTTAATAAAAGTTTTGGGAAAAAATACTAACAATTTTCTGTAAGTTGCCATATCACTTATTGAATATTCGTTATCTGCTGGCGGCCACTTTTAGAGATTACCAAAGAGCTCACCACAGACTAACCAACACCCATTGTGAATGAACCGAAAGGTTGAAAGATGAGGTTAAACAACTGATGTGACCTGTATTTTTCCTGAAAAACTGGATTTATTGGATTTGGAATTGAATCTGGACCTTCAGATGGCAAGCGAATGCTTTATTAAGTCGTAATCCGACTGACGAAAACGCTTCGGCTTTCTACCTAGAGGACGTGAATTCCATACTTCTTGGAAAATTTATTCAGAGGCCCGGTCCGCCCATGAATCACATATTTTATAGTATGGCTGATTTATCTATAAGATCGGCTGGAGGCCCACGTGGAAGCGTACTTTTCCATTCTGGAAGATTCGATTTAATTCCAGTGTCTTACACATTCAGAGATTTTATTAGGAGTGGTTCAGGTCCAATTTGTTGAACCCCATCTCCCACCCGACAGCCAATTTCACCAGGCTTATGGGCGGCTCGTGTTGAGTATTAGAACGTCCTGCCGCTTAGTAACCTCCGATTAAGAAGCAGCAAAAAGCTTTATGAGAAAAAGACTTCCGTAGGGATAATAGCCTATGATAGGATCTATATTTGCCTCGCCACTTGGTTATCACTAGTTTGAAAAGTGGCGGCATCTATTGATAAAAAAACATTCACTAGTCAAAAACAATATAAAATGATATAATTTTCTTTAAAATTTATTTGAATTACAGTTAATAATAACAGGTTTGTTCAAACTTCAGTCATATTTACTGGGCTTGTATACAATTGCTAATCTAATTCAAGCAGTTTCCATAAATTATAATTTTTATTTACATTCTAAATTCGAATAATCATCTGCATATTATAACAACAGAAGGTTGAAGATAAAAATAAATTATGAATAAAAAATAATTAAGAAAATCGCCAAAACGAAAAAAATGAATTTAATTTATTGTAGATTTACGTCTTTTTTTCAAAATATTACCTTCTAAAAAACATTGGAAATATTTACTCATTTTGTTCAATTTTTGCCTGACGTCTGTCATGATATCTGCAGAATCAAACATTGCAATATAATCAAATTTAATGAATTTTCTTTTTTTAAGCTTTATGCAAGTTCTTGTTTTGTTGGAAACTAAGTGAGGAGGCTATTCTAATTCCTATCATAAGTCATCTACATCTATGATAAATAGGCTGTCAAATAAAGAATGGAATTCAACAGGCAGGACCCAGCATCTTATCTCTCCTGAAAAATTCTGAAGGTGTGAAGTTCAGAGGTGGTGAGATGAATAATGATGAAAGATTGTTGCATTTTTATCCTGAAGAATCGCCCATACGCCTGATGAATTTTATAAATTATTTCTTATTGAGTGTGTTAACAAGGTTGGGAGTAGATACTTTGGTATTTGAAGTAAAGTACAAAAGAATCTCAAATTATTTAATTGCATATTCTAAAATACAAATTCATTCCATTTAAAATATAAAAGCGGGACAAAGCCCGAGTTACCCCACTTGATTTCGACATTGATCTTGTTATTTTAACATAATTTTCCAGTTTCCCGCAGTGACGGGGTATTATAGATCCCACTACAGGCTGTTTTCTCTGTAGAAGAGTCAGTCGCACTATATTGGTTTACTTAGATAAGTCGCCATATCGTACATGGAATATGTATTGTATCTGGTGGCGGCCACTTTTAGAACCATCATCACCATGATGTGATTAACCGGAAGATTGAAGGATGGGGTCCAACGGTCCGGGCCCGGATCTATCCTGAAAGACTAGAAATGTGGAAGTCGGAATTGAACCCGGTCCTCCAAGGTAGTAAGCCTCTACTTTACTATGTGGCGATCCAACCAATTCGGATTATACTGTGAGGTCAATGGGCTGATCTAGATTCCTCATATATTTTTTTGAGATATAGGATTAAATATTTTAAGTGAAACTCAGTTGGAAATCAAAATATTTCTATGCAACGAATCTAACTGACTGATACCTGCTACAGACTCAAAAACATAAAGTACTTTACGTTAAGCATTAAAGGACTTTAACATAAAAGTGCTTTAAGGTTGATTTCAGACATGTTTTTAGAATTTTCGTTAGTATTCGCCATCTAGTGAGAAATTTTATAAACATATGATTGTAAACAACGTGTAGTCAGCTATAGTAATAATTGGATGACGATATAAAATACCATTTTCCTGAATTATTTCAATTATTCCTAGTCGAGAATAAATGAAATTGCAAGAGAGTTTTTTAATTACAGAAGGCACCCTCTTAACCGGCCACCATGGGACTGAACCCTTGGCCGGATAACGAAATGGCCAATAAACCGAATTACATATACAGTGTATGTAATACAATACATATATACATCACAAGATCAGGGAAAAAATCACAGAACACTAATACACACTGAATCACTATATTTTAATCTAAGCAAATTCGCTCATTTTTCCAACGCAAATTTTTTCACAAACTTTATTACAGTAATTGAGTAGAAACAACCATGTACACTGCTTGCATAAAGCAATAACAACGTCCATTGCTCAAATAAATAGAGCAATTAATAAATACCTGGAGGGTAGAGACAAACACGTCGTGACAGGCGGTGACTGCCGTATGAGTCATTTTGTTAGCTGAATGGCCGGTTAAACCGACGGCCGGTTGAACCGAGGCCGGTTAAGAGGGCGCCTTCTGTACATCCTTACAAATATTTAAAAAATAAAAGAAAATTATGCCATTTTACTAAAAATGCTTTTATTTCTTTTCATCTATTTTAAATGTTGATAATAGTTTTCCAAAATATCTATTAGAATCTTGATTAGAATATTTGTTTCTTCCATCGTCCAATTCATTCTTTTCGCCATGTTTACAGTGCTCCTCGAAAGAGGCTTGGATTTCACTATACCTGAAAACTGAAACTGAAACAAAACATAACATAAACTGAAACGAGCAAAGTTATGATTCAGGTTGCTTTCAGTTTCTGCTTAAGCTCCACATAAACAAGTCGACAGAACTTTACAGCACAATCTAGTGGTAGAATTTATCTCTTTCCACTGACTGACAAAGATGATCTTCAAAGTTCTATATTTGATTATTATTCAGTGTGGAAAGTGAACGAATGTAATTTAATTAATAGGATGTTTTATATACAAAACAATAAAAAATTTAAATATTTGAGAATTCTACCAAGCTTCAGAACGAATATATCGTCGTAGGGGGAAAAATCACGTAACTTCGTAAAAATAAGTCGTAGCTTATTTAAGTTGATTGCATTCGATTCGGAATGATAAGATACATCTAAAATCGTTTAAAATATCCGATTATCTATAAAAGTTTTGCAGAAAATCATAAAAAACGTGATTCTGAGCCCCAAATTTGGAGCCCCATAACTTGAGAATGGAACTTCTGCCCCACATGGGATCTTCACCAATAAACTCAGGAGTGTTTAATTAGGGGATAAGGTAAAGGGGAGGTCGAAATTCCGCTGGGATTTTTTCTCCTGTCGTACCAAAAACTTTGATTACATTAAACTATAAGATAACCGATCTACAATATCGTTGTATATTAATCTAGGGAAAGTTACCATCAAGTTCAAATTTTGTACCTATTGCAGCCTAATGACACATCTTTGTATTTTATTCTTATTTATTTTAAAGAAAGTTGTATTTTCGGAATTCTAAAAGTATTTCTAAGTTTCTCCTACGTTTACAACACGCTTCTACCATTTTGTCTAAACTATGACACAAAAAACGAGTTAATTAAGAAGAAAAACATGAAAATTATAAATCATCACTTTTCTTAAGATTCGTATAATCTATCTGACTTAAAACACGAAAGAAATTAATAAAATAAGAGCTGTTTACTATTCATAGCATTAAATGCGCAGAACCTAAAAGTCTTGAACTGAAAATTTTTGTTGGTCTGCGCACCGCCATCTTAGCTATTGACTCGCTAAAGTACTTTATGCCTCTTAAAGTTCTTTAAGGGACATCCGTTAACTTAAAGTACTTTAACTCAACGTATTTTAATATTTCGTGTCTAGAAAGCATTATTCCGTTAAATTCGACCTTAAAGTACTTTAAGCGGTCTAGTCTGTAACAGGTATCAGATAGTGTTACATGATTTCATTACGAAATGGCTACCGTTTGAAATATAATTATTAAAACATCAATATCTCTGAAACTGTTTATCTACATGGATAATGCTATATCATTAGAAATAATTTTATATATGTTTTATTAATAATAGCCTAAATAATAATAAAATAATAGCCTAAAAAATCTAGCTTAAAATAATAGCCTAATAAAATTTACTTTTATCGTCTATTTGCCTATTAGATTGTCTGAGCTACATCTCAAGAAAATAACATCGCAAAAAATTCAATATTTATTTGACTTTTGCTTTTCATCCAAGTTATAAAATGACTAATTTTGAAGTTATGTCCCAGTTTTAATTAAGAAAGGTGTCGTTATTTTATAAACCAATACTATATAACTGATATTTGAAAATATTGTAGTACACCAAACAAACTGGGTATGCTGCTGTTATCAAAATAAGTAGTTGGCCCTAGTATTCTTTCAACTGAAGCAGGGGTCGGCAAACTGCGGCTCGCAAGCCACATGTGGCTCTTTGGGTAAGTACTAGACACAAAAAGAATGCTTTTTGTATATCAGACTATTGCTCAAGGATTTGAACCCTTTATCAATTGCACATTTTACTTTTTACAAAAACAGAAAATACAAATAATTGTGATTGCACAAGAAATCCTTTTAAAATAAAAAAAAATCTTTAAAATTTAAAAAAATAAAAATCACTTATTGACATCTTTTAATGGAAACTAAACAGTGGGACTTCATCCCATCGTGTTGATGTTTAACAATTTGATACCAGCAATAAATTTATTGAAAACAAATGGCATTTTCCAGCACCTGTTTAAAAAATTTTTTATTTTATGTTAGCTACAACGTATTTAGCTGAATTTAAATGAAACCAGACGAGACCCTAATTTTTATCCTTCCCATGTTTCAAAAACTCTTTTGCACACTAAGTCCCACCTGCCTTCCCTGCTTGGGAGAACATTATTGGCAGATTGTCACTATTCAAGATGTACAGTCAAATACACAGACTAACATAAGTCAAAGTATGATTATGACATGCAAGACAGGTGTTTTTCTTGGAATAAACAAACAAGCAAACAAAAAGAATAAGGGGCTTGCAAATTAGAGACAAATTTAACAAAGGGTTCGTGTGAACCCCCTGAAGCTCACCACTGAATACTAGTAGTTTTTGACTTATGATGGGAGTTTGTTTCAAACTCTGCACTTTAAGTCAAAAATGCTCAAAATTTATGGATTGCCCACTACTATTTATTATTATATTTCATTTTACCATAATAAACTTAATGAACATAAAAATAGAAGAACTAGACACATAAAGAATGCTTTTTGTATATCAGACTATTGCTCAAGGATTTGAACCCTTTATCAATTGCATTGACCAATTACAGAATTTGTCGATGACATCATCATTGTAAGTACAAGTTAGTAAAATAAAATAAATTATTATTCTACTAGTTAGTGCTTTGAATTTGGAATTTTATCAAAATAAATACACATGTAAGAAATGTTCATAAATAATCAACAAATCAAATTTCATAGAAAGATTTTAAAACCACAGAATATACATTAACTAGATAAGTAACTTTTGAAATATAAAAATAATAATAATAAAAGGTCAGCACTAGTTGCAACATGTATGTTGTCTTCTATGAAAAAGATCTGCTTCTGCTGGGTTAACATTTATTCAAATTACGATTAACTATCGAATTGTACCATTGTAATAGTGAGAGTTAACCTTTACTAATATTGTTACAATTTTATGAAAAAGGAATTTAAGTATATTGAATTTCATATAAAATATTAATAATAGTTAACCTTTTATTAATACCATAGGTAGATTTCAGGAATCTACTAACACTTCGATTAACAATCGCCGCCATCTTCATACGAACGAAACTTGGAGAAAGAGAGGAGTTTATTGGATCGATATGACCAGACATGGCAACCAATTATAGCTTTTTTAACAAAAGTTAAAAGTTTTATTTAAATTATTATTATTTTTCAATATAAAATTATTTAATTATGAAAGTAATTAGTTTATAATATGCATTCAGCAATTATTACTAAAAAAACAATATATAAAATTAATGAATAAATGGAAGGATATGGTTTGTGTTGCACGTGTTTGATGTCTAGTTGCGACGTGAATTGATTCAAATGTAAATTTTTCTTTTAAACATTTCTTATTTTGATTATAAAATCTACAGATTATTTTTATTTTATAACTTAAAAGCAAAAATTATAACATTAATATTTAGCTATATAAATAAATGGTACCAACATTAACCAGAATGAAAATAGTGTCATTCGAAAAGCATTGTCAAATGGAAGAAAATTCATGAAAGGATCTGAACTCAGATATTAATATATTCCGTTTCCGAAGTACACAGTTTTATAAATCGCAAGAGTAGAATCTCATTTATTAGAGAGTTAAAAAAGATTCATGATTACAAATGTCTAATTACTGTAATTAAAAGTTCAGTCGACTGATCATGTTTCCCGGCCTTTACGAAAAGTTGTATAGTGTATACAGGTATCTCGAAAACGAGTAACAGTACAGCTTTGACCATAGGATCTTTTATCAACTTTTACAAATTTATCGAGCCCTTTCGAATATTTATAGCAGTTTTTAATGAAATCGTTCCAATGGAAGTAAATACTTTCAAATTTAATTTTAACCACTTTCTAAATTTACTCACGATACTTAGAGAAGTTGCGTTCTGCAATTTTGAGAAGTTATGATATAGATAACAGATTATAGTTTAAAACAAAAAATTTATAAGCTAGACAGCATTAGATATTACAGTGTCTATTAGCATGAGATATTACTATATAAAACAGGGATTCTTAATCTTTTGATGACTCCATACCCCCAATTGATTGTCCAATATGGTCTCAAACCCCCTTCACTTGATTGTCGAAATAATCACCACCATTCCTTATATTAGTTGCCAGTATGACTTCCAAATATGTTTAAATAAAATTAATACCAGTACCCAGAGATCAAGTCACATACCACAAGGGGTACAAATATCCCTGGTTAAGAACCTCTGGTATAAAATAAGGCATATCCATTCTTTTTGAATAATAGTATTAATGATATCTTTCATATTGAGAAAACAAAGATTCTATATACAACTTTGTCTTAATTCAGGTTTTAATATTGAAATATAGTACTTGATTTTGATGATTTAATTAAATTATAGATATGGAAATAGTCATATAGCTAGTACAGTATTTGCACATATTAATAATACAATTATTTTCAGGTCTACTTTTAATGATTATAAGGACAACATTAAGAAAAAAGTCAAAATCAAAATATTCTACTGATTAACACAATTTTGATAGATTAATCAATCTATCAAAACATTGTTTTGATTTTAGCTCCTCTCAGGTTTTTGCATAACAGTTACCAGAACTAGGTATTAAAATAGTCATATTACTCCAATATTGAATAAAGAATATGAATTGCCAATTCTTTTAAAATTAATCTAGAAAATTTGTCATGAAAACTATATCAAAGATATTTAATTGTATATAAAATTCATTCTACTATTACTATTCCTGAAATCAATTGAAGCACAAATGTAGGAGATTAAAAACAATTTATTTGGAACCAAATAAATTGTTTTAATCTCCTACATTTGTGCTTCAATTGATTTCAGGATATTTAATTGTTTGAAAACTTTATTTTTAATGTGATGATCAACAACTAACACACAAAAAAGTTTTTTTTTGATTGTATCTTTCAACTATATAGTAATATAAATTTTGTAATATTTGTAATTATATTTTAATTTGGTGATTTTCATAAATTACGTAATACAGATTTTATTCTTTATAACAGACTTGAAAAATTGTTGAATATCCATATAAATTCAAATTTTAGAATTCCTTGATTTCTGTTAAATATTTTTTTGACAATATTAATAATTCTTTTAAAGTTTTTCAAATAAAGTAACATTATAATTAATAAATGATAAAGGAGTACTTCAAGAAATATATAAAATGATAATTGTTTTTGTAAATTTACCATTTTTTCTGCAGCTATGTTAAAATATAATTGTTTTTACTTTAGATCATAAATATTTAGTATAGAAAAGTTTATTATTTTTGATAGCAATAAGCTCTATCACAGAAATATATTCATTATGAAAAAGTAACTTATCAAAAACACTTCAGCTTGTTGACACAGAATACATATATGCAAACACTTAAATATAAACTTATTCTAAAATTCCAAATTTAATGTGTAATTTAAAAATCAAATACCATATTATCAATTTTATAATTCAAATATTATAATTTTAAATAAGCTATAGTAAGTATTTCATTTTTATCTTTTTATAAATTAGGTCTCTTTCTATCCAAATGTATTAAATGTCAACCAAACAAACTAGCCAAACTTCCCCTGGTGAAGTTTGGCTAGTTTGTTTGGTTGATTCGAAAATGGTTTATCCCCTGTTTGTTTGTTGTTAATATATGTATTAAATGTTTGTATATACTTTTTTTGATATGCTGACACTGCTGCTCCATAATAAATATATTTTTATAATAGACTATGTTATTGTCTTTACTTTTATTTTGCAGCTTTGCAGAATGATTCTTGCCTGTTTTTATATTGAATGCATAATAACAGATATTTCAAAAAGATAGCCAGTTTAAAATATTCTTGGCTAAGTATTGCAGATATATAAACTATTATGATTTGATTTTTATTTTACTCATCATCATCATCTGTTTTTTATCTGCTGAATACATATGCCTCTTTTTGTTTCCATATGTACTTATCTTGTGTCTATTTTACTAGAGAAGTACATATACTTCACATTATATGTTGCTATGTATTTTATTATTATTTGATTCTAAATTCTAAAATTAGCATTTTGTGCATGATACAAAAAATTAAATTTAATATAACCATTGTATAACTTTTTTTCTAGACACAACTGTTTAACTATTGACTTTTGAATTGCAGACTGAAGAGAGCCACAAAGTATGGTTTAAAATGTTTTTATGCACTAATTTGGTTTGTAATTAAAACTACTTTAGCCTAATCAATGTGTTTTTTTCGGCCTTCATAACAATTGTGTAAATTTTAAATTGTCAATTTTAAAATTGTATTAATAATGGACAGATAATGTACCATGAAAAATTGAAAAAATATTTAACATGTTCTATAAACATAAATAACAATATTTGTATTGTTGTAGCCCATATTTGTAAAAATACAAATAACAATATATAAATATTGTATACTAGAATCAATAGTAAAAAATGAGAAGATTAATACTTTCTTCTTAATATTCAGCAATTATAAATAATTGGAAACTTTGAATAGTTCATTTGTATTTTAATAGCCTTTATTAGAAATGGTTTCTACACTGCTTCATATCATTGATATTTGAAGATAAAATAATTTCTTAAATAAAGTCTTTTATAATAATAAGTCACTGTTCCATTCTTTGGCGTACAATTAAAATTATTATTATTAATGCACAGGATGATAATATATAACAATTTTGACTTGCAAATGTAACCAATATCTAAAATAAAATTCATTTTCCCTAGCTCGGGTCGGCAAACTGCGGCTCATGAGCCCCATGCGGTTCTTTGGGTATGTAGATATGGCTCTGAAGTAAAATTGAAAATGAAAATACAATTATAGATTCATTTATAAAATTTTTATAGAACTTTTTTCATATAATGGTTATTTCATTTATTTTATAGGTTTTGTAAAACTTCGTGGCACTTAAATGCGTGCTTTAAATTAAAAACGACTAGCTATAAAGCAGATATACAGAACTTTTTAAGGAAATGCAAGTTGTTGCAAAACTTTGTGGCACTTAAATTAAAAACGACTAGCTATAAAGCAGATATACAGAACTTTTTAAGGAAATGCAAGTTCATTGCGCACGCTGATTAAAACCAATGAGAGCATTTTTTTTTTCATTTAATAAAGAGAAATTAGAATTATAACTTGTTATAATATTATTTTAAATTTTCCTTATTTTTAAAAATATATTTATTGCTCTCAAATAATTTTTAAATTGTTATGAGGGACAGGTTTGGCTCTTCCATCTCAAAAGTTTGCCAAACCCTGCCCTAGCTTATCAGAATCAATAGCAAAAAATAAATGGAAAGATTAAATACTTTTTCCTGTAATAATCAGAAATAATAAATAAACACAAATGAAATATTCAAAGTTGTTGATTATATTAATGGTTTCCATTAAATCATTTCTATACTTCATTTTTTAATATTTGATGATAAAAAATGAATTATAAATTTTTATAAGAAACATTTCTATAATATATATGAAAATAAAAAACACTGAACATTGAAAGAGACAAAATATTATATATTTGAGTTAATGTTTATATAAAATTTGGTTATCTTGTTTTCAATAGCTACTATAAATTTCCAAATTATTCTCTCTCCTATTAAGAGAAATGTAAGAAAATAGCATGTTGTCCCATTTTATTACCTTAAATTTTTCCTGATGACTAATAGCAAAATGATGTTAACTGAGGTGACATTAAATGAGGCCCTATTAAAAGTTTGCCAAACCCTGAACTGAAGTATCAATATATCTTGAGAGAAGTAAGATTCCATTTGAGTAAAATACTGTAATTGATTTCTTCTTATTAAATTATATTATTGTCTGTATTTAGAATGCATGATGGATATTGTATTCACTTGAATGTCTTTTTCATGTAAATTTATTCGCTATTGATAAAAGCTTTTGCTACAAGAAAGTATCATCACGATGTCTTCATGTTAATATCTTAAATGATTTTTCCTTGATAAAGTTCGTTAATTGATGATGCCAATAATTCCATTAATTTTATTTTTTGCTTTATGAACGTTTTCATAAGATACTTGCTCATAAGAAAAATACATAAAATATATTTCATTGTTTATCGATGTACAGTACATAAAGATGCTGAGTGCTATAATCAAAATTTATTCGTAAAGAATATATTCTAAAAAAGTTCGAATCTATCAGTTTGGTATATTGTCTCTTTTATGACTTAACAAAAAATTTTATAAGGTTATTGCCTTTTTAATATTTTGTTACTGAATTATTAACAATAATAGTAATGTTTAGGTAATAATGTAGGCGGTGAATATATAACTTAGACTTTTCTTAAGGAGACTTAAATTGAGAACGTGCTAAATATCAATTGCTCAAGAATTGCACTATAATTAAATTATTCAATAAAATCACAGATTTGTGAATAAAATAATTACTGAATTGATCTATCTATTGATTCGGCGGCATTTCTTGAAACATTAAAAACATGCATTACTTACTTGTTAGTTTCAGATTTTGAATCTAATAAAACATCAAATAAAAGTGTTTAATTAATATTTTTATCTAAGGTAAAATTTATAGTGTCATGTTAATCTTGATAAATATTATTTTATACTGAAAAATGAAATATTAGTCCTATATTAATTTGAAGATTAATATCTGAATTTTGATTATAGATAATAAATTAAACTGAGTTTAATCAATGATGGTGTAGCATATTGTATAAATGCTTTTATTTATATATATAAGGACGTTCTGGCAAATGCCAGAAGGGCCGGTGACGTCATAACAATATGGGCCGGCAGTCGACGAACCGACTTTTTGTCATGCACCGCACTTTCAATATAATGTATATTTGTTTCAAATTCCTCTTCATTCATTTTTATTCAAATATATCAATATTTTAGTATTTGCACACAAATAGACTTATACTTTAGGTAATTATTTTTATTTTGTCGTTAAAATTTGTTTTGTAAAAAATAATATGTATTGTCCGTCTACGAGAGCTGCGCCTAGCTATGGTGGATGAGTCCAAACGCGAAAGGGAGAGTCGCAATCGGTATAATGAGGGGTGGGAATATTGAATTAATATTATATTAAATTCTGTTAATTATACTATTTCCAACGTCGAAACTATAGCCACGCTTAGCTAAGGTAATGAGTCCAAACGCGAAAGGGAGAGTCACAGTCGGTATAATGACGGGTAGATTATTGAATTAATATTATATTAAGTTCTGTTAAATATTCTATTTCTAACGTAGAAACTAATTATTTAGCATTCGACATTACCATAAACTTCCATTCAACTTCAGTTTTCTTGCGTTTGAAAACATCCATGTGCGAAGCTGTCATCCCTATTTTGTCTGGACTCATTCAGTTAGTGCACGCGTACTTGCGTCGATGGTCACGGCTAAGCTGTACGGACAGTATTTAATTTAATATATATTACAGATATATCGTCGAAAGGATATTAAGATATAAAAATAAAGACAGGAGTATTGCAAAAAAATTTGTAAAAAAATTATTTAATTTTTTATTTTGAAATATTCCTGTCTTTATTTTATTATTATTATTTTTTTCTATATCTTACGGCGAAATATCCATGCTGCGAATTGCCCTAATACTAAGTCTAAGGGTGCATCCAGTTGGCAAGCGCTTTGCTGACTTTGATAAGTAAGCACTTAGTTCACATACGTCATCATTTGCACTGTTTTACTAGACGTCTTGCTGACAAGTTCTGCCAAGCAAAATGGCTGCTCTCAAACAAAAAGGTTTAATACATTTGATTGATGAATTAACAGATGATTCTGTGGAAGTTTCTTTAATGAATATAATTCAGAGAACAGAATCAAATGCTGAACACTTGACTGCTATAAGCATCCATTGGAATTTAAAAATTAATAATAATTCGAAAGATAAAAAAGTAACTATAAAGGATTTCTTGTATCAGTTTTTCTAATAAATTTTGTTGGAAAGTGACATCTATAATAATAATAATAATAATAATAATAATAATAATATTATTAATTTTAATAAAAAATTTATAATATTTATTATTTATTTTATATTATTTTTCTTGAATTTTTAGATTAAAAACTTTGTTTTAGTTCTATATAGTGACTGTAGTGAAAACAGTATTAATTTCAGTGTATTATTTATTTATTTTTCAATAAATGATTGACAATTTGTTGTGTCCCAATACTTTTTTGATTGACTGTATAAGGTAGTACTCAACTTTTATACTTAATTGGTTCCTGAAATGTATATGAAAGTTAAAATGTGTGAAAGTAGAGCAATGTAAAAAAACATGGAAAAGTTTTTTAAAATATTTATTTTACAATGTTAGCAATATTTGAAATCTATGTATTTTACACCAAACAGATAAATTGACAATGCACAACATAACAAGAGAGGGGAAAATGGCTACAAAGAAGTATGTGTGTTTTTAGGCTACATATCAATAATAAACTTTTAAATATGTATGAAAGTTGAGGATCGCCTGTAAATGATTAAGATCTTAAGGCTCTTATTTAAAATTTTAAATTAACAATGTCTATCAAAAAACATGCACATTTTTATGTTAAACAGAAATGAAAACTGAAAAATTCATGTATTGATTTCATTTCAATAGATCAAACCATTCTCAAGAAAAATGCTTAAGATATTTATTCTGAAAATACTGTAGCTTATACTATTTATCTATTGGATTAACACTTTAAGTAATAAATTAATATTGAAGTACATTTTCTGTTAGGTCATGATCTGTTATACATGTCTGTTAATTTTATTATTATAGTTTAAAACTTTTTGTACAAGTTTTGAATTTTTAAAATTTGTCAAAAATTTTAAAAATTCATCTTACTTAAAATAATTTTTTAATGAAAACATCTTACTTAAAATATTCCTTATTTAAATAATCACTTTATTTTCATATACAGTAAACCCTCCTATAATGCAGTACTTATACAATGCAGTTTCGATATAACACAATCTACAAATTTATATTAGGGGAAACAGCTTTTAGCCCACATGTATGTACATATACTATATATCCGGTACATAATTTTTGTGTAGTGTCAGTTTTTTACCAGTCAGTTACCCATTTAAACTGTTTATTGTTGAAAATTGTTTTTGTTTTCTGCTAGAAATTTAAAATTAACCCTACTTTTTCTGAGATGTGCATCTGGTATAACGCAGCATTTTTGTGAAACCTAATGTCTGCATTATATGAG
The DNA here is from genome assembly GCA_000484575.1 of Olivierus martensii. NCBI lineage: Eukaryota > Metazoa > Arthropoda > Arachnida > Scorpiones > Buthidae > Olivierus > Olivierus martensii. The sequence goes on from AYEL01055178.1 coordinate 19,526, forward strand.
GGTCAACTGTACTATATATATATAGTATACTGTACTGTACATGATTAGTGAGATATCCTGTTTACTAAGCAAATATTTTAAACAATAATGTATTTGCTTATATTGATTCATACACAAATAAAAATGAAGCTTTGAACAGAAAAGCAGTAGTTTATTAATTAATTATTAACATAATTAGTTATTTGTATATTAAACAAAGTTTTTCTTATTTAGAACTTTGTTTTTATTTGTATGTGAATATTTTTACTAACAAGAAGCCCAACATGAATGTATTTATATTAACAAATTATTTCTATCATAGAAATAATTTAATTAAAAAATTGCAATAAATGTTTTTTGCAATTCCATATTCTACATACAGTATTTTAAATAAAATTATTATTTTTTTAATGATAAGTTTATTTATATGTATTTTCACTTTTTTTTGCAGATGAACCCAATAAAAAACATAATTGGCAATCCTATTGCAAAAGTGGCCATATTTACTATAGCTTTTTATTTATTTTATAAATTTGGTGTAAGTGATAGTTTACATAAAAGGCGCATTGCAAATCTTACAAATGAAGCTCAACAATTAATAACTCTTCAGGAGAAGAAACAAGATAGCTAAATTTAGTGGAAAATTAAATATTTAAAATGAATTGCTGTAACTAAAATATACTTGTTCATTAATTTCAGAAACATATATTATTATAATAATAATTACAAACTTCAATGTGCAGTAAAAATTTCATAATGAATTATTAAAATTTCATATATTTAATGAAAATTGTAGTTATTCATTTTTGAGTAATTAATATTATATATGGAATTTCCATGTTTTTAATGAGATAACAATATTTAATTTAATAATTAAAAATTAATTTATTTGAAATACTGGTAAAACAACTGCCCTTAATTTATTACAGTGGTGCCTGGCAATTCGGCATTCGAGTTACGCGGTTGGCGCATGCGCGTGCATGGAAGTATGTGATGCCATTTGCTATTTGTTCTTTTGGACTACTTTGGTGTTTGCCCGTGTTTGTGTTGATTTTCAGTTCTACATTTTACAGAAAGTAAAAAATTTGTAATTATTATTGCTTTTTGAGTGAAATATAAGGATGGGTTCAAAGAGAACTGATCAGAGGAAAAATTCCGAAAAGAAAAACACTCGATTGAGCAAAGAGACGAAGGAAAAAATTGTAGCTAAAGTGCAGAAAGGTAGAAGAATTAAAATGTAACTCGAGTATAGCGTTCCTAAGACAACTGCGGCAACGTTTTGCAACAGAGAGAGAGGATTATGGGTGCTAGGATGTCTGCTGGAAAACTTCATTCCAACATCCAAGGGCTAATAAATTGTGTTGTGTATAAAATGTATTTTGTAATTTAGTGTGTTATACAATAGTAAAATAAAGTAAATAATATAGTGTATCTCTCTCACCTTACCCGTAAGTTAGCCTATATTATTTACTTTATTATGTCTCTCTCACCTCAGCCATTAGGGGAAGTATATTTTGTAATTTAGTGTATTATACAATAGTAAAACACATATAATAAATATTTTGTAATTCAGTGTGTTATACAATAGTAAAACACATATAATAAAGTGCATTTTGTAATTTAGTGTGTTATACAAAATAGTAAAACACATATAATAAAGTAAATATTATTATACAATAGCAAACCACATATAATAAAGTAAATAATATAGTGTATCTATTGTATTGTGTATAAAATAGTGTATTTTGTAATTTAGGATATACAATAGTAAAACACATATAATAAAGTAAATAATATAGTGTATCTCTCTCACCTCACCCGTGTTAGGGGAGTGGATTGAGCACCGATGACGAATTAATCTATTTCACATAGTCTTATATGGGAAATATTGTCCCGCAATTCGACATTACTTCGGCAACGGATTAGTGTCAAATTGCGAGGCACCACTATTAGTTCATCACGTCAACCACCCACTGCCATACGGTACTAATCTTTTCTATCAGGATGATATTCTTACAAGCAAAATATTAATGAATTAAAAAGAGCTTTAAAACTTGGAATTACTATTGACAAATACAGAAAATAAATTCATATAAATATAAACATAAATAGTCAGTGGCGCCGAGACGTAATATTCTTACAAGCAAAATTTTAATGAATTAAAAAGAGCTTTAAAACTTGGAATTACTATTGGCAAATACAGAAAATAAATTCATATAAATATAAACATAAATAGTCAGTGGCGCCGAGACGGGGGGAAGTGTGGACAAATTCCCTGAGCCCGTAGAAGATTGAGGGGCCGGGCCGTTCCTAACAATAAGAATTTTTTCTACTTTTTTAAATTAAGTAACTGCGCATTATAAGATATATAGAATTGAAAATGATAATTAGACGTAAGGATTTCATTTAAACAGAGAAGGAATGACACCGACAGGGCTCATAAATTTTTTAGAGGAATGGAATATATACATTTATAACGAAACGAATGGGACGGGAAAATTTTTTCGTTATAACCGACACGAAAAGAAAAATTTTTAAAAAGTTGGGGACGTTTCCCAAAGTTAGTTTATGAGCCTATGACGTTATTCTTCGAAAAAATCGATATTTTAAAGATTTTCTTTGAAAATATAATTAAAATTCGTCGAACCTCAGTTTTCTCAAATTGCATATATACTTTTTAATTAAACAGAATTTAAAGTGAATAAAATTTTGAATAAACTGTGTATAAAACAAATGTAGTATGTATGGTTTTGATTAACTTACAGAGGAGAAAAGGAAAAAGAAATAATATACTGTATATACAAGTATATCAGTGGCGCCGAGAGGACGGGGAAGAGACAAATTCCCCGGGCCCGTAAAAGATTGAAGGGCCCGGGCCGCTTCCTAACAATAAGAATTTATTATATATATGGGCCCAAAACCTGATTCGTACCGGGGCCCGGGATTTCTCTCAGCGCCACTAATGGCACCCATACCAAGTTAAGGTCAATAGGCTTGGGGATCTCTACCACGACAATGCTATAATACTTTTTCCAATTATAAAGAAGAATTACAAAATGACGTCGTTTTGAAAGCTATGAATATGGACAAGACATTTTGGAAATTTGTTGATTTATATAAATATCCAATATTGAGAAATTGTGCACTGAAGCTAAAATCTGTTTTGGATCGACTTATCTAAGTGAAGCCACGTTTTCTTCAATGCAATTTATTAAAAATAAGTTTAGATCATGTCTTATGGATGAAAATTTGAATGATTGCTTAAGAATAGGTGTATCAAATTACAGTCATGATTTTGAAAAATTGTGTGAAGACATACAGTATCAACCTTCTCATTAAAAAAGATAATAGCTTTTTTATATTTATATATTTTATATATGTGAAATTATTATTTTTGTCACTTTTATTTACCATTTATGTACCATGAACTACGATTTTATTATATTATTGTAACGCTAATATCTCTATTCTATCTGCTACCCACCTAAAAAAAAGGTCATGCGCCCCAGCGCGCTGTAAAAATTATTCATTGTGCACTTACTTGTTAATTTCAAAAAGGTTGGTCACCGCTGCTATAGACCATATAACTAATGATATTAAATTTTATATTGTTGATATATCATATACTTATTTTTTATCATCTCTTAAAAAATTTTCTAGATTTAAGTTAAAAATTAATTTTGAAACGTTTGAAGTTATTCAAAATAATAATGTGTTACCTATAGTTAAGTGTAAAAATGAAAACCAAAGATTTGATCAAGATTATTTTAAATGTAAAAGAAATTTAATTGCAAAAAACTTAAAATATTGTAAATTTCATAAAAAATGTCTAAAATTGTATAATAATCATTATATCAAATAAAAATTTCATAATTTAGGGAAAGATTTTGTTAAACAAGTAAATTCTGTAATGTATTCCCAAAATGTTCCTATTTCTATTTTTATATTTAATATTTTAGCTTTAAGCTAAAATATTTATTAAAACTTCAAATACAAATTTCTTTCAAAATTTAAGAATAGAACAAAACAAAAAGGGAGCTACAGGCATTTGTCAGATCCATTCAGAAAATTTTGTGTATCTGATATGAATATCAAGATTTAATTTGTAAAAGCAAATTTATTAATTGTGGTGATTATTTCGGAGATGAACTTTCTCAATCCGATTTTAGTAATTTGAATAGCTGTAAAAATTCACCTAATATTCTAGCAAATGATATTAGTCTAGGAGTTCTTTATACTAGTTAAAAGCAGGACTCTTCTAGTTTTAAGATAGGTCCTAGTATCCAACAGTTAATTTCTAAATATTCTAAAATTTTTGCCTCTTCTAAATTTGATATCACACTCCTTAAAACAGATCCTCCAAGAATCAAATTAAACGATAGAAATCCAAATTCATTTGAGACTGCATCGAGCCTCTTTTCATGATACTATTGAAATAAATAATCAAGTGGCAGAATTATTGTGACATGGACTTTTAGAATCTTCATTCCCACCTTGGGCTTTTCCAGTGACTTTGGTGAAGAAAAAAGATAATGATGCATCATTAATGACAAAATTTGGTCTTTGATTTTCGTAAATTAAATGCCATTTTGAGACCTGATCATCCTATTCCTAGAATTGATGATCTTGACAAACTTGTCTCTACTAAAGTCTTTTCAACTATCGATATTTCTAATGCATTCTAGCATATTCCAATTAATCCCAAAGATAGAGATATTCTTTCAATAGTTACTATGGAAACATAATATCGTTGGACAGTACTTTGTTTTGGTTTATCTGTTAGTCCTAATATTTTTGAAAGAATTTTAAATACTATTTTGCAAAAATATAAACTACTCTTTCTTGTTCATTATTTTGATGATATTGTCATATTTTCTGATAATGTTCAGGAACATATCAATCATATTGAGAAATTTTTTCAAATATGCCAACAAGAAGGTCTTAAATTGAAATTATCCAAATGTCAGTTTTTAAGAGAAAGGATAAATTATTTAGGATTTGAAGTTTCTCCAGGCCATTATTCACCATCTATAGCTAACATAGAGGTAATTGAGGCTCTACCCATTCCAAAAAATATTAAACAACTTCAGTCATTTCTAGGAAGTGTTACTATTTATCAAAGATTTGTGCCGAACTTTGCAGAAATTCGACACCCTTTAAATCAATAATTAAAGAAAAATACACAATTTGTTTGGACTGATGCATGTCAAGAATCCTATTAAAAATTTTAAAAAGCATTAATATCAAAACCAATCTTAAGAATGTTTAATCCAGAGCTACTATGTCATCTTTTTTATGATACGAGTTCTATAGGGATAGGAGGAATTTTAAAACAACAATATCCAAACAGAGATTTACATCCAATAGGATTCTATAGTCGTACATTGAAGAAATATGAAATCAATTGGACTATTAGTGAGAGAGAATGTCATATTATTAGATTCAGAGCTACTATGTCATCTTTTTTATGATACGAGTTCTATAGGGATAGGAGGAATTTTAATTAGATTCAGTCCAAAAATTTCATGTTTATCTCCACTGTCGTCATATTTCATTATTAGATTCAGTCCAAAAATTTCATGTTTATCTCCACTGTCGTCACTTCACAGTGCATACTGACCATGCAGCACTCCAATGGTTAAAATCTGTAGCAAATCCTAAGGTCAATTGCTTCGATGGTCATTAAGACTTTCTCAATATTCATTTACTATTAAGCACATAAAGGAAAATGCTAACTGTGAAGCAGATCTCCTTTCAAGAAATCCAGTTAATGTGAACTTAAATTATTATTATTATTTTTTTAACTTTAACGAAAGAGGAAGATAGACATTACGTTAGACGTTAAAGTTAAAATAATAATAATAATAATAATTTATATCTTAGATAATTATTGATTAAAATTAAAATCAAATTAAAATTACAAATAAACAAATTAATTTGTTTCATTTTCCACTAATTAATATTTACTCTACTACCGATTTATATTCATACTCTTATCCTGTATAATGATTTGCTGTAAATTTACTTAAATAACTTATTTAGAATAATTATAAAAACGAAGAATAAAAATAAGTATAAAATAAACTTTAAATCGAGGAAAATAATAATATTTTATATATACCCGGGAAAATTATTTTGCTTTTCTTTGGATAATTTTCATGGCGCCCTCTGTCGGCAAATAATTTCAATAATGACATTATACTGCCATCTACGAACAACAAAAATTCTATCGGCAGACGACAGAAATCCTGATCATAATTATCGAACTCAAGTTTTATTGATGTTTTGTAATTATATTTATACCATTTACAAAATAAAAAAATTAGGATTAAATAAATTGGACTTTTTTTTGGTCACAGTTAAATAATTTCAAACGCCATTCTTTCTTTCTTTTTTAATCAAATAATAATTAAAAAATAAGAGTTATTTAGGAATCTTTTAATGTATTTGGAATTATTAATTATATTATTTTTATAATATATTTTTTGACAAAATGGCTTCTAAATAGAGAATTTTACTTAATGGTAGGTATATAACGTATACATCCTACCTTGTCAGCACTGTATTTAGTTTATTTTCGATTAAAACCTTATAGTAAATGTATCCAGTAAATAAAGTACGGTATTTCTAATAAATTATTAGCTTGAAAATCGAAAGCCTTACGTAAGCTTGAATATTTTTAAATAGACATATAATGGAAAATATCCAATCGTATTCCGGTAAATTTCGTGTTCTGCATTTTATCTCCAAAAACACGCGGTGCATTTTATAGCACTACAAATTAAAAGTTGAAATTAATCGCGAAAAATTATTATTCATCCACATAATACCAATAATATCGTTAATGAAAGAGGAAGAATCGTATAACCAGAAGATGTAGTTTAAACTTTTAATTTTATTTGACCAAATGAAAAGATTATAGGAAGAAAAGAATTGCTGCCAGAAATGTGGAGGATCAAAGCATACATTTCTGGCAGCCAATACCGCTGTAGTGCTTTTAGCGCCTCGAGTGAAAATTTCTGTTGCGCGTCTCAAGTCGTTCCTCATCAAACTCCGTTTAAATTAAACCATCATGAAAATCTGTTTAAAATTATGTGTAAAAAATAATTGTGTCTTGTCATAATAATAATAATAATAATAATAAAATACGAAATGCGCCAGCAGCGCCACCGTCTTTTGGAGCCCTGATCGGGCGCTCCACTCGATCGTATATTGGGCCGACCCGGCAAGATTCTGCTTTTCACTGAATCCGATATTTTTGCATAATATTTTCAGTCATATTATTAGTAATAAATAGGAATATAAATCAATCTCGAAAACGGAACCGATAAGTAGCTATATGGAAAAGTACTTATCACAACGAAGTTTCAATACCTGTGTGCGACGCCATCTTGACTGAGATAGTGTCTTGCGCGACACTTTCAAGATGAAAAATTACACGAATTCGTGTTATGGAAGAACGATTTCGTTATATGAATTCGTACTATAGAAGAGCACGTTATACGGGAGTTTATTGTAATACATCTTGAAGGTGTCGCGCAAAAATTATATTCAAACTCCTAGGCAAGAACATTTTCAAGATGATGTAATTATATATTAATGTATATATATAATATAAATCCCAAAATTGAATAAGTAACTTATAGATTTCAGTATAAAATCATAACTTACATAATCAAGAATAATTCTTGGCGTATTTTTGGCTTTTAAAACAAGGTGTAAAAACATAGCAGGCTTTCGTCATTTCGATGATGGTCACGTGACGTTTTACTTCTCGTTCAATATGGCAGCGGTACATGGTTCATTTACTAATTCTGAGGTAAATTTTTCGAAATATCTTTTAATTGGTGCCGCTTTTGTCCATGATTCTATTATAATTTTTGACCAGTTTGATGAGATCTATCGAATGGTATCACATTTGGCAATTCCGTAAAAAGCAGAATCCAGCCAAAAAGAGGATAATGTATAATCGTCTCTTACCTTATAAAAATGAGAGCACGGAGTATGCATTATATATATTACTCCATGTATATATCTGGAGTATACATCTCGAAACGAATCAAATTATCGTCTGCTCGAAGTATCGAACGCCATTATGAAATCTTGTTAACAGACGAAATGACGATTAAAAAATATTTTTTACTTAAATCGCATAAACGATATTGTTACCACCAAATTAATATTCTTTAAAATTATATATTAGCGATAGTGTGAAGTAAACTGGCGTTTAACTAAATTTACAGATGGATTATTTCTGTTTCTGTTGAATATAGTTTAAGCATTCATGACGTCGGTTTCATTTTAAATTGAGATTGACTACAATTACAACTCAGATTAATTGATACAGATGGGACACTTCACTTATTCGAAGGTGCTGCCACTATTGGCAGTACTTGGCGTTACCATGGGCGTTACTCATTTCACTTTTGTTGTAGATAGTGGAAGGTCGGTTATTATTGTTTCTACGAATCTTATGGCAGTTTTATTACAAAAAAACTTTTATAATTAAAAAATTCAGTAGATTAAAACGTCATTTTTATTAATAGTTGAGTTCATTTCAAGTACTCTCCATAGAGGCGCTTCGTTCGTTTCTTGTATACAATAGTATCTATGAGAGTGTCCTATTTGTCTCAACTAATCTGTGGTTACGACTATAGATGATTATATATATTTTTTATTGGTATAATCGAATGAAAGAAAATGTGAAAATTTAATCATATTTACGTAATATTGAATGATTAGAAACTACAAATAATTACAAATTAATAATTTTGAATTATATAATCCAAAATTTACATCCATTAAACTTCTGCATTTTTATTATAAATATACGAACACAATAGGCACAAATATTCCAGAGAAACGGTGACGAAAGTAAATATCTGTGCGCTGGAACACTTATTACCAGTAGACATCTAGTAACTTCGGCTGTATGTATGACCATTGGAGAACATATTAATAGGTAAGTCAGTCCGTTCCACGATTATTTCCATAAAAATTTTGCCAACATATATTTGTATCTTTAATTTAGCGATGTAAACACATTGGAAGTAATCGTGGGATCCTCGATTATCGGAAGAGGAAGAATTCGTAGAGTAGAGAGTTACAAAATACACCCAAATTTCCGGATTTTAAAAATTTATAACGATGTAGCGATTTTGAAACTGGCCAAACACCTTTTCCAGGCTACGCCAATATGTCTTCCATTTAAATGGCGCCATCTGGAAAATCGCAAGTTATTTAGCATCGGCTGGGGTACCGATCAATACGGTGAGATTTTTGGGATTTTCAATTTTATTTCTTTAACTTACGCAGGAGAAAGTGAACTTGACCACGTTAACCATTAATTTACGCAGGAGAAGTCGTCAATCGGCAGCTAACGATAAATAGAAAAATTGTCCTTCCCAATTCTCAATGCCAACATCAACCAAGAGCGTTTTATCATCAGCAGGGGATCCCCGATTATTTAATTTGTACTATAGTAGAAAGTCAATTTTTACAGGTAAATAAATTTTTGCAGATTTAAATAACACGAACTCGTATTATTCTTTAACATTGAATTGAAAGAGTTGCGATACGAAAAAATTTGGTGGTTTTCGTGTTGATTACTGTATTAATGTAATTATTGATAAATTTAGAGTGATGACGGATCACCGGAAATGCTTTATCAAGACAGAAGATGGATTCTAATCGGAATAACCAACTGGAAAAGTTCTCTAGACGATAGAATTCCATTTTCCACTTCGATTTTCCACTTCATGGATTGGTTATTTGAAGTCATCGATTGATTTAAAAAAAACAGATCTTTAGTTTTATATTAATAAAAATCAATTTAACTTTATTTTGTAATATTTTTATCTCATTTTACTTCGATTTAAGAGAATAGAAAGTAGATCAAATTGTCTTTAAAATAATTACGTCACTAGTGTTTTAGGCCTGGGTTCCACTATACCTGAAACTGAAAATGATCAGAAACCCATCTGAAAATACAGTAGAAATAAGTTTAACTTTTCAGTTTCAGTTGTAACTACGTAACCAATCAGAGTATAGTATTGCTTAATGTATGTAGATAATATGGCGGTTCGCAGACCAAGAAAAATTTTCGTTTCAAGGCCAAGATCATTGTTGGAGGCACTTGGGTTTTGCGCATTTAATGCTATGAATAATAAAAGCTCTTATTTTATTAATTTCTTTCGTGTTTTAAATCAAATATATTATACAAATCGTAAGAAATGTAATGATTTAAAATTTTGATGTTGTGCTTCCTAATTTACTCGTTGTTGGTGTCGAAGTTTAGACAAAATGGTCGAAGCGTGTGGTATTGTTGTCAACGTGAAAGAAACTTAGATTTAGAAATACTGTTAGAAGTCCGAAAATACAGCTTTCTTTATAATAAACAAGAAAAAAAATACAAAGATGTGTCATCAAAAAAAAGTTTATGAGCTGCAATAGGCACAAAATTTGGACGCGATAGTAAGTTTCCTTAGATTAATATACTACGAAACTGTAGATGGTTTGTCTTATAGTTTAATGTAATCAGAGTTTTAAAATAGGAAATGAAGCGGAACAAAAATGGAAAGTACAGAAGGATAGATATAACAGAGAGAGAAAAAACTTCGAGAAAGTAATAGAATTAGTGGCGGACTAACTCATATTTATAGGCCAGGATAAGTCGCTAAAGATAAAAATTAAACAGCCATCCGACCATCCTCCATTTTGAATATGTATATGGACACTAGATAGTGTTGTAAAGTTCTGTCGACTTGTTTATGTGGAGCTAAAGTATAAATTGAAAGTAACCCGAAACATAACTGCTCGTTTCAGTTTTCAGGTATAAGTGAAGCCAAGCCTTAGATATTAAACAGATGCTAAATGTAAAGTGCTACTTCAATAATAAAACTACAATATATCTTCAAGTTTTATGTTAAAAATTTCTGTTCTACAGAAAAGTATTACGCGTAAGAAGCGTAAAGAATTCATAGAATTCGCAAACATTCCGACGAATTTTTCTCCTACTGGAAAATAGATTTAGTAACTTTTCCTCAATTATAACGATATCTTCTAAAATCTCTAAAGATAGTAGCGTTTATCCACTGTATGTTGCAGCAAACAGATGTATAAACTCCCGGATAAGTCTCGAGTCCGCATCCGAAACCGAACGACACGATGCCTATTAGAGAATACACTCCTTTTTTGAAAATCAGAGGGCCACCAGAATCACCCTGAAAGAGAAATGCGGTTAATAAAGGCAGGCGCTTCTAATAATTCTTTATTTGTTGATCTTACCTGGCAAGAATCTCTGCCACCTGTTCCGGCACAAATATGGCACGCAGTAATAGTCGATCCAATTCTCTTATAATTTTTTGCACAAGTGTTTAGATTCACCACCTTCACACTAGTTTGCAAGAGATGACCACTGGACAAACCACCTTTTGGCGTGACGAAAATCTTTTTAATTATTAATTAATTGCGCAAATAATTTATTTTATTTTCTCTTTCCAAGATATCAAATATTTTTCTTTTAAGCGCTTTCGGTTCAAATGTATGGAAAGCGCTAAGTAGAAAAAAAAAGACGCTTGGTGTATATGAGATGGATAGAAATTAATAATAGACGAATGGTAACGTACCTGACGAGGTGGTGCCCGTTCCGGCTACGTAGACTATTTGATTTTCGAAGCCAGTTTGGCACATGGTAGTCGAAGGAAGTCATATGGGCTGAACGAAAGCATCGAAGACAATTCCGGGAGACACTTTAATCAGTGAGATGTCGTTTCCATTCGAATTAAAATAACGTCTTACAGCACGGTGTTCTCTTCCTCTGGATTCGGGGTAACATCCCACTTTCACTTTCAAGTTGCGCAATAAACGATTACTAAAACAAATAAAATAGATAACATTTAAAATCGATGAATAAATTGTATCCATTCTTAGAGTGAATTTTTACCTCAGGCATTTTATTGAGTTATGTTTTTGAATTTATCAAAGCCCATAAACTGAAATATTTCCAGATTTATAATAATGGCAACCAAAATCGGGCATTAGTAATAAATTTCACATTGTTTATCATAAATGATCACATCGATGGGTCAATACGAATACTGCTATCGTATGGTCGCGAAAAGTGATGTTAATGTTATCATTTCGTCAGTATTAAAAGCGGTAGAGATTGGAAAGGAGAGGAGCGATCACTCCTCTTCTTTAAGTTGATTTTTATGATTTTATCATAATGTTGGCAGAATTACAAAATTTTATTAACAATACATTTTGTTAACATTAAAACAGTTAATAATGCTTACTTTTCAAAAATATTTTATTTGGTGAAATTTTCATCAATTATTTTGTTATAAGCTATATGCCAAGAAATGGCCAAAATAAACTTAGTTTAATAATTATCCTAATAATTATATCGTGTCTGTCGATTTATTAAAGATTTTTATGTAATTAATCGTATGTAGATATATCGAAGCGTCGATTATACGGAGTAACTTTACCAGGATGTCAATGTTTTACTGCAATATAATTAAATTTTTTAATTTATTATAATGCCCAATTTTGTTTGTCATTATTCATAATGCCTTGTATAATCACTTTTTCCATAATTTATACACTTATTTACCAAACCACACGATACACTGACACTACCGACACCGCTCCAAAAGTTATCTTAGACAACTTTTGGAAATTTTGGGAGTTGAGATTTCGATTCTTGGTCTGAATATCTGATCTTTAATCGGCTTGGGATCTCTATCCATTAGCCTATTAAATATGATAGGATAGATGAGATTTTTGACACCCAATAAGAATATTTTACACTTAGTCCATGGTGTTCGAATAATATTCAGATCAAGAATCAAAAAGGAAGTCATGTATATTATACCGGGTGGCCATAAAGCGTGAGATGTTCAGAATTCTTTAGCTCGTCATGTATTGGACGAAATGTAACACAATTCGGTGGATGTACACAGTGGAACATACGGTTTCGATCTCGGGAAAAAAAAAAAATTTAGTACCATAAATCGCCAACAGGAAGATTGTGGCGCTGCAGAAGTGTAGAATGTGTGTTTAAGGAATGTGTAATCGCCAAATGAGATAGTACACATCAAGTTTCTGAACAATACATGCCAATATTTATTGTTAATTATACATGAGGTTCAATATGATCGCCATTCAGAAGCTCCAAGAACTGCATGCGGCGCACATCTTCCACACTATTTTATTCCACACCGATATGTTGCGCGCCGCCGTGGAAGACTCCTGCGCCGCATGCAGTTCTTGGAACTTCTTTAAGCTCCAAGAACTGCATGCAGCGCACATCTTCCATACTATTTTATTCCATACCGATATGTTGCGCGCCGCCGTGGAAGACTCCTGCGCCGCATGCAGTTCTTGGAACTTCTGAATGGTGATCATATTGAACCTCATGTGTAATTAACAATAAATATTGATATGTATTGCTCAGAAACTTGATGTGTACTGTCTCATTTGGCGATTACACATTCCTTAAACACATATTCTACACTTCTGCAGCGCCACAATCTTCCTGTTGGTGATTTTTGGTACTAAATTTGTTTTCTTTCGAGATCGAAACGGTGTTCCACTGTGCAGATCCACCGAATTTTTTTACATTTCGTCCAATACATGACGCATTAGAGAGCTCTGAACACCTCACGTTATTTTATACCACCCGGTATTTTATATAGAATATGGTGGTTGATGATATCGCGATTATTTTTTCATTTATAATTCTCTTATAAATGCCATCAATATTTTATTTTAATAATTGAAATGTTTAATTTAAACAATTAAATATCTAACTTACGAAGATAAACAATGCTTGGCAGTAAGTACGTAATACGGATTAATTACGGATCCTCCACAAAAGGACTCTTTAGAACCTTTTTTAAAAATACCAGCCTGTAAAGAATTTTATTTATATTCAGTTCGGTTAGTAATATTTTAGAGGTATTTTTTTTAGAATACTCACCATCCAAGGCCAGTAGCGGCAGTCGGTTCGTGTACCTTTCACGATCATTTCGCTGGTTAAATTTAAAAAAGCTTGATTTTCCTCTTTCAAATCTCTCCCGGTTCTTCCAGGATAATAATTTCTTCCACAGGCTAAGATTAATTTTACACATTTGAAAATCATTTAAAGAGTGTAGTGTATTGAATCGTTAACATATTTAAGTGAGGAAAAGGACTGATTTTTAACTAAGACGGCCGCGGTGGTTCTCCTACCACCGCGATAGAAGAAAAATCCCGAATTGTCGAAAAGGGATCAAAAGCTGAAAAATGGTAGAAATGGATTTTGGAAATTCCAGAAATTGGAAACTACTGATTAATGTCGAATTAATAAATTTCCTGTTTCTCTCATGCCATTCTTAAGCCATAGATAAGCTTATTAAAGTCCAGAAAGCTTTGTAAACTGTTAAGAATGACACTTAAATAAAAAAAGAAAACACCAAATCTGGTAGGGATATCGATAGCGAAGAAATAACATTTCATAAGTGATATTTTGTTTTTTAGCGGTGTATATCTCGGTATTTTCGAAGTTAGTTTCAGATTTGCGTATTTGGCATTTGGTATTGATTCCAAAACATTCGGAAACTTAAAACTACGCATTCGTTTCCAGTCAGAGAAATTAAAAAATTTTTAAACTATAAAATAATAACGTGGAAATTTTTGGCAATTAGTTTTTGGGTAAAGTGACCAGACGTCCCAGATTAGAAGAGACAGTCCCGGTTTTTGAGTCTTTTCGTCGGTTGAAAAGATGTCCCGGATTTGTCCCGGTTTTGAATAAAATGTCCCAGATTGTTCCGTTTCTTACTTATAAATAAATAGTTCATATTAAAAATTAAAAAAAAAGGATTAACTAGATTCAATTTTGAAAAATTAGCTGCCGAAGAATTTTTCTTCCCAACTTTTACTATACTTATAATATGATCACCCTCGTATAATCAGTGTGGATGAATCCAGCTGAAGAAAAAGTAATCAAAGTAATAGTAAAATATATTGTTTATGTTTCAATGTTTCTCTTCTTGCTTTCTTCTTGCAAATTTTTTAATAATTTAGTTTTTTCATTGTTTACAATTTTTTTTTTCATTTTTTTCTAAAGAAAAAATTTTCAAATTTTATCCAACTCCACACCCCCTACGCCCCCAATATCTAGAAGGTCCTGGGTTGAAGTTCAGAAAATCTGGTCACTTTATTTTTGGGGATATACTATCGACTGCGTTTTTTTATATTGACATTAAATTATATCAATATTAAAAAGTAAATAAAAATTATTGAAAAAAATTATCGGATAACGAGAAGAAAAAACCTTTTGACTCAAAAGTTCCTATCCCTCGAGATTATAAAATTATAACCGCTTTTGAGTCATAAGGTTTTAATGCTAAAAATTGATCAGTTATTGATATCTATAACGCGTCATGTATTGTACAGCTTAAGAATGCCCAATAAACAATGGCGGGTCTATATCGGCTCCACCCAATTTTGTTGAAAAATCTGTTTTCTACCGATCAACGTAACTGATGTAATTTTTCACAGTTGTGATTGGCATAAAAGTTGCAACGATCAATTAATCAACCATTCCCAGTTTTGAGGAAATTTTCGTTTCTTAAAATTAATTAATTGGATAATATGTCGAAAATTAATTAATTGGATAATATGTCGAAAATTATTTAATCGTAATAACAGATCGACTCATCTATTTTTATTTTTTTACCAAGACATACTTAAGATAGTATAGACTACGTTTTCATAATAAACAATTAAAAAATTCTGAGAATAATGTATTATGATTAGTAAAATTATTGATGTATTATTAAAACATCTATAACTTTTATAACGTCCTATAAAGAAATGAAGTAAGTTATAACAAATCTGGCGAAGATCGTTACTTCCCTTTTTAATCTGTCAACGGGGACTCCCCAATTACTTTGTTAATTTAAATCCAATGTCAGACACGATGTTTATTTTTTATGGTATATATCAGGGCCGGTTCCCACTTACGGAAAATACTACGTAAAAATAATCCGGAAACGGAAAATTTGAAAATTTTCTGTATAAGCAGTACAGAAAATATCCGAAATGTAGTTGAGCAACTTTTAACTTTTCCGTAATGTGATCCAGAAAAAAAATACTTTAAACCAATAGCATACCGTTGAAAGCGACGTCATACAATCATCGAATGGAGCATGGAAGGCAAGAGGTGAAGAATCAAGAAATAATTTTGAATGTGTAACGTAAGAAGACAAGTGCCAATAACTAGTGCTTTTAAAATTCTTTTCCGGATTAGATGGGAATACACTGAATTTTACGGACGGAAACCATCCGGAAAAAGAAAATATATTCTGTATACGTAATTATTTTTCGTAGCGACTTTTTCATAAGTGGGAACCGGCCTTTACTCCACATCTTTTCGTAACTTTAATCTGGTAAATATTTTTCGCCGAAAGAAAGAATTGCGGTAGCATTTTTATTTATTATTTTTTGATTTGAATAAAATTGCATAAGTGGCGTGTGTCAACGTCGTTATGGAGAAGTTCTTCCTCCGAAAGATTCGTTCCTCCGCTCCAACTGAATTGGAGAAAATCACGGAAGCCATCGAACCAACGTCACAACTGTAGTTATTCAAATTTAAAATTTTTAATCGATAATAATTTAACCGTAACCTTGGCTTATAACTTTACCTCGACATTGTTGAATCTGGAGTAGACAAAGAATGCGCAGGATGTTTACGAAAGAATAGGAATGACGAAGCAACTTCGATAGAATATCGTTTTACTACCGAATGACATTTCGGCACGAAATTTCATTACAAATGAAATACATGTGCCGATTTAAATAGCACCGAAAGTGAAAATTTATTAAAAAATAAAAATTCGATGAAAAACAAGAGCAGAAAAACCTATAAATATTTAATATCTAACAGCTATTTTACACAGCATTAGCATAAAATAATCGGCGAAATACAGTAAACGCCCGTATAAATCGCTCCCCTATAACGCGATTAATACTCATACAACGCTATAAACAGTCCCCTATAACGCGTAGGATAATTTTTTTAACGTTACTTACCCGGTACTTATAATATCCGTCGATTTTATAATAGTAAAGACCAAACGATGTTTACTTCGTTTCCATGACTACTTTTCCGTCGGTTATACGAATCCGCATTTTCGCAGTCAATGTTATACTGGGTCTACTTGTAATAATATTTTTTAAAATTTAGTTACTTTTTTTAACGTTACTTACCTGGTGCTTA
Organism: Olivierus martensii; assembly: GCA_000484575.1. NCBI lineage: Eukaryota > Metazoa > Arthropoda > Arachnida > Scorpiones > Buthidae > Olivierus > Olivierus martensii. Next base: position 36,771 of record AYEL01055178.1, read on the forward strand.
TAATATCCGTCGATTTTATAATAGTAAAGACCAAACGATATTTACTTCGTTTCCATGACAACTTTTCCGTCGGTTATACGAATCCTCATTTTCGCAGTCAATGTTATACTGGGTCTACTTGTAATAATATTTTTTAAAATTTAGTTATCTATATTCTGTTTTGTTTTTTTTTTTCTTTATTAAAAGAAAATTTCTTTAAAACAAGTTGATTAATACTATGAACACAATAAAACCATATTCGAAACTAACGCGCATTTCATTAGCGATATGCGATCAGTACTGGAACCCAGAAACAAGTTTAAATTTGCATAAAATCGTCTGGTAATGAGTGTCTCGTATACACGGAACATATTCCCCGCATTGTACGGGAGTATACTGTACTTCATTAATTAATTTAGTGCACAATTTACACCGAACTGGTTAATGCCCGAAGCTAGCGGAGACGATTAGTTGCATAATCATCAAATAAACTATATAGGTAGGATGCTGATAAAAAAAGTAGTTTTATGTATAATCGGTATAAAGTCTACTCGGGCATAAGTCATAAATTTATACCGTAACTATATTATAATTGTGTTAGTTAGTTAAGAATGTCGATGGAAGTAACATAAATTTAAAATAATGTTATAAAAAATCTTAAAATTATAAATTTAGCTATATTATTATAATTACTATGAACTAAAGATCATACTTACTATAAGTATCAGTTAAGTATACGGTAGATGACAGTAGTATGCCTAATAATGTTAATAAAAACATATTTCTGAAATTTCAAAGAATTAAAATTAATTTCGATTTATTTTAACTGGAAAAATTAATTAAGGAAGGCGTATTAAATTTTTACATCCAGGACGCGTACGTACCCGATGTGTTCTGCACTCGAATAGGTCGTTCAGACATTAATATAGGTTGACCGACTGTCACGTGATCTAGGCTGGTTGGCGCGGTAAATTGGCCAATTTAAGATTTAAACAATATCCATGCCGAAAATTTAATAAATATAATTTTTATAACCATAAATTACTGTTGGAGTTTATCGAATTCCTTTAAAACAATTTTTATTTTTTAGTTTTTTTAATTTAATTTAGATAAGTACCGTTTTTCTAGTTCAATACCAAACCCGGTATAGATTTATTGAATGGCCACAAGAATTTTTTTGCTTTCTAACAATAAATTTCCGTTTACCAAAAAATAACAGAAAGTCCATAAATTGAATTTATGTAGTTTTTCCCGTTTTCCTATGCCAAACCCAAAGCTTTAAAGGTGACGTCAAAAATTATTTTATGATTCTATTGACGTCAGATGGCTTTATTCGTACTCTTTGAATCTCGAAAATATTGTCAATTAAATGTCATTATCATAATTCTTAGAGATTTATCCAGACAGTCTACTCCAGCTGTTTAATGCTATTGGTAAGATGATGAACGAAGAAATTATAGCAGTTAAAAGAGCATTTAATTATTTTTTAATTTATGGACGCATTTTTAGTAACGAAATATTTATTTGTATAAATATCTTTTAAAAAATTAAATAAATTATGTTTCTCTGACCATATACTCGAAGCTCTTAACATATGATTAATGCCGTGCCCCACGTACAAGCGACGCGACGCTGTACGATGCGATACTACAAATGCGACGCTACGCTACGCTACGAGCGACAGTCTGTCCCATTAGAAGAGCTTCTTTAGCGTCTAAATCGAAATATAGTCCTACTATTTATCTACTAATGCTGAATATGGTAATTTTTATCTCTCATTTTCCGTAATACTGGCTTTTTTTTATAAATTTCGCTCATTAGAACCTCTGAATCGAACTCGGTAGACATGATAATTTGCCTCAGTCGCTTCAGAAACAAACAACAATGAACTGGCGTTTTTATGAACTACACGGTTTTACGAACTATTTAGTTGATTCCAAAAAGTCCCTAATATTAATTAATGTCATTTACGAACTTTTTTTGGGATCTATACGAGTTCGTAAAATCGAATTACACGGTTTTACGAACTATTTAGTTGATTCCAAAAAGTCACTAATATTAATTAATGTCATTTACGAACTTTTTTTGGGATCTATACGAGTTCGTAAAATCGAGAGTCTACTATAGTTTGTATTTCAGCTATAGTAGGCGATGCTACCCGGTGCTACGGTATATACGTGAGACGCGTCGAGGTTATGTCCATTTGTTTTCTGTAGGTCATAGTATCGCATCGCATAGCGTCGCGTCGCTTGCATGTGGGACGCGGTCTTAGGCTTTAAGTAAATAAACATACTTTTTCAATTAGATTTTTATTAAAATTTTGTCCACTTTAACCTCTGCTGGGAAGAAATAAAAATGAAATAATTTTATATCTTCAGGAGAGAACCCGAAATGATATAAAATTTGGTTACTCGGCTATCCAGATTTTGAATAATAAAAACAAAAATTTTCTTTATACACTCTACACAGATTAGTATTTAAGTCTTGACTGTTTTAACATTATTCATTAAAACAGGAAAACTTTATGAATTTTATTGACTACCACTTTCCAGAGCATACATAATTATGTAATGCCCCATAATTTTCGAATATTTCGACAATATCGGATGTAATCGAGTTATCTGTCGGATTTTCGCTAGTAGAAATAACGAAAATTGTCTGGCTGGTTGTGTCTAGACTCGATGCCACAGTCGAACTTGTAGATGGATAAGTTACTCCGTTTAAAATTTCAGTGGCCTTAACTGTTGTCATGGTATTTTCTGAAGTCGAAACAGAATTAGAAGAATTAGTTTTCGTTGTTTCGGGTATTTCCGTATCCGATGATATAGTAGAATTATTTATCAGAACGGTACTTGGTGAGGAAACAGTAGTGTTTGTATTAACGTCGACTTCATTATCTGAAATTGTAGTGTAGTTAAAAGTTATATTGGTTACTTCTTCGGAAACAGAAGTAATAGTCGCCTCTTTCGTAGTGGGACTAATAGTTGAAGACGTTCGGGATCCGAGGTATTACTGTATATTCATATTAAGTACATTCAAAAATAATAATGTACAGATATCTCTTGGTATTATGATTTGCCTTAAAAACTGTTTTAAGTGAAAATTCATAAATTGGATATCCATTTCCCACATTAATTCAATGTAAAAATTACCTAAATGAACCTAAATGTTGAATGAAGCAATGTAAAAATAGTAAAAACTATTGATCTCTATCAAAACATAAAATTTGCATATGTGTTTGAATTACTAAAAACAAGTAAGGACTCACAAATAATGGATAACCTACCAGAAGTAAATATCCCTTGGTTTATGATTGCTATTGGAATCTTAAAAATTGTTTAAGTGAATCCACTAATAGATGACATTTTACCTATTGATGTTAAAGCATATCAAAAGCATTAAAATGTTGATATTTTTTTCCATGTTCTTTTGCTATCATTCCTTCTGTTTTATTGGTCAAAATTTTAGTTTGTTGACAGTTTGACGAGTTTGAATCTATTGACAAAATATAAAGATTGGTAACAAAAACAAAAGTAATCTGCAATTTTGGAGAAATATTTTAGTAAAAAATATAGTATATATATTAATTTTATCAAATACTTTTAAAACTATTTCTGAAGTTTTGCCTCTTTATTACTACACTTTTTTATTACAACTAAAATGACAATATCAAGTTACCACAAAATAATTACAAAATTATAAAAACTTGAAAACTATCAAATTAAAAACATGGTATTCTAGATATGCATTTTGGCAAACATGCTCTCCAGTCTATTTACAATTCCATGTTTACTGTAAAACTCATTACATTTATAAACAGATTTTTCTAATTATGTAAAACTTAACACAAAAATTAAAGTAAAAACATGAATATAACTGAAAAGTACTAGTGTTTACTAAAATAACCAGTTTCTGTCAAAAAGAAAGTTCCAAAAACATGCATAAAGACTTCTTTACAAAAATATTGTTTATAGTTGTTATTAAGTAATCTTTCTTCCACATTTTTAATAGTATTAAATTCAAACATCTACATAATAAATTTTATATCTTTAAATTAATTTTTTTATTAAATGCATTTAATTCTTTCTTGAATTTATATCCAAGTTTACCATTAGAATTAATTCTTAAAACTTTAAAAATATATAAAATAGAAAATTGGATTATTAATGCTGTGGAGTTTTGCTTTTATAATAATTTTATAGATGTGAATGGTAAATATTATAGATGGAATGATGGCATTAATAGGATTGTTATAGATCCAAAATTAGCAGAAATTGTTTTGATTGAGCTTGATAATTATCTATTGAATTAAAAAGGTGTTAAATTTATAAGTAGGTATGTTGATGATGTTTTGTGTATTTTTGATGTAAATGTAATAAATTTAGTAATGTTACAAGAATATACGAATTCCTTTAATCAATATTTAAAATTACAATAAAAAGAGAAAATAATAGAATGTTAAATTATTTAGATATAACAATAATTAAAAAAGATAATGAATTAATATTTAAAAGATATTGGAAGGAATTAAATACAGTGGATGATTGGTTAATGAACTGTTTGGATAACGAACACTTTCATGAAAGATTTTTATGTTCAGACAATGAATACATATTTGGATAACGAACACCTCACGGAACAAACTGTGGGTCTTGCAGACTGATGGAATCATAGGTCAGCCAGATGGCCGCATGGTAAAGCTGTGGCTGGAGGATCATTCCAGATCATGGAGGATCATTCAAATCCTGATCCCACTCCTCCAATTTTTCAGGCGGAGTGCGGGCTCTGCCCGTTGAACTCCATCTGGAAGACCCCATTACAGACTGGGTGTTGCTCAGCCTGTGATGGACTCTATAAGTGGCTGCTGCCAGATAAAAATATCCCATGAGAATATGGTGGCTTAACTAACCTAATGGAGAGACAGGCTTAGGCCTTTTGCATTCATGGACTTATGGGTTAGGATGGGAGAACAGTAGATATTAATGTATTATGAAATTTTATAATATGGCACATGAGGAAAATATTATTGCAATCTACTAAAATATGTGATTCTAATTAATAAAACAGAGGTTTATATTATTATTTTAAATATTCTGTATGGTTTGAAACATAGATATTTTGTGAGGAAGTTAAGTTTGACCTATCCTATTTTATTTTATTATGCACTTTATCATTTATCATTATTTTCTTATTATCTAACATATTATATTTTAGTTTAAGAGTTAACTTACTTCTCACGTTCTCCGTCTTTGTAGTTAGCAATCACTTGTTATGGAATCGGAAACCGTCCTCCGGAAGAACAGTCCCGGGTAATGATGTCATCATCTAATCTAACTAATTTTACCACTGATCCGATATGTGAAGATAAGAATGATCCGTATCGATGTTTTGTTCGGTATATAAATGAATTGTAAAGAAGATGACATGAATGAATTACTCTGTAAGCTAATAACTTTAAATTTGTTACGTATAGGCTAAGTATGCAAATGAGCGAAGTACGGGATTGTAAGTCACTCGGTATAAAAGGTTGACTCAATTGACAAGTCAGCTGAGGTGTTGGTTTCAAACGTAGAATTGGCGAATGACATTTGAGTTCTTGTAAGGATCGACGATTATTTGAAATTTGTATCAGAGGTGGAGATAGTAGAATTTAAGTAGTATTTAAGGTTCCTTTTGTGAATAGTTGATTTGTTGAGATTTGAATTGGATTAAACAAGTTTTGTTGATTAAGTTATTGTTGCTTTATTATAGTTTCAATAAAGCATTTATTAACACTTTTGAAAGTGTTTTTGAGTCTAATATATTTATATTTTCTTATTATCTAACTTTGTTGAGTCTAATAAATTTATATTTTTTTGTCATTTAACTTGTTTGAATGAGTCTAATAAATTTTACATTTTTTGTTATCTAACTTGTTTGAGAATTGGAGTCTAATAAATTTTATATATTTTTTCACTTAACTTGTTTGAAAAGTTTTTCAATTATTAGTATAAGTTTCTAACATCGTTTTGTTCATTCTAGTTCTAACAATTAATCGGTACTTCTAGTTGTAAGTTCCGATTTCCGGTTTCATTTCATCGGTTAGACGTTACGTTATTGTTAGATTATTTTGTAGTTAATTATAGTTAAGTTAGAAATAGTTTAAGACCTGAGCCCAGGCCGAACTCTGGAATTTGCAGAGTCGCTAGACTGTTGGGCTTAGTTTAGAATTAATAGTATTGACATTCATTCTAATCCGCGACTTTGCAATTTTATAGACTCTACAAGAAGATGAAGGTTTTCAGAAAGCAGTACGGACAAGTCATGGACGTCGACCAATTGTATGTTATAAAAGTTTCTCTTAAATATTACAATATTAATATAAAATCTTAATAAATAAATATCTTAATAATAATTTTTTAAAGGCAACAGCAAAACTTCCTGGTACAGCACGAATTGGAACATCTCGAGGAGGAACAGGTGTAAGTGATAAAATTAATTTTTTGAATATAAAGATAATGTTGTTGAATAACTTTTTAAATTAATTTATATTGCCCTTTAGTATCATGGACACACTTCAATGTTGTCTTCAGCAAGTCATTCTAGAACAAATTCTCAAGATAGTTTAGCTAGACCAATGACAGCTGTAAGAGGAGTTGGCTACATATCAGCTGGAAATAGAGGTTTATACAAATAATTATAATACTAATTATTATAATTGATAAATAATTATAATGTTGTTAGTTAAAATTAATAAAATACACAGGAAAAGAAATATAAATAATATTTAAGCATTGTTATCACTTAACAATATCAAAAGAGTGTTATTTAATAATAATAACACTCTTTTGATATTTCCAAACATTATTTCAAAACTTAAAATATTTGAAGCATTTATGTTAGATTTTTTTTATATAGATGTTTTATTAATTAGTTCAATAATATTTTTTTGCTATTTTGACTCTCTTCAGCTAATATAAAACAAATTTGCTTACAGAAATCAAAATGTTGTAATAACTATTAATAGAAAATTTGATTTGTCTTGCAAAGTTGCAGTATTCAAATTCACAGTCTAATGCACAACTCTGTAAATTTTAAATTCAACCAGCCAAATATTTTGAAAGTAAATCTGAACTTAACTTGTTGTGTGCCACTGATGGCATATGCTGCTCAAGGTCATTTACTACCATAGGCCATTGACATTCTATGCTACATGAACAAATAATAGAATTTTATAATTGCAATTTGGTCAGTCTTAATTGGTTTATTGCATTTAAATTTAGGTTTTTGAAAAAGGAGCATAATGAGTTTCTGATTATAGTTCCTAAGTGTTTTCTGACTGAAATTTCTTATCTTAAAAAGTTTTATGAAAATTTGTTTGTTTGAATATTTTTTCTCTCCCCTTCCTTCTTTATATTCTAGATTACTGCATTCATGTTGTTTGGATTATATATTGAAATAAATTTAACTACTGAAATATTTTCAAAAATTAATTTTTTATAGTATGATCTATAAAATATTAAAATTAAAAAAATATTTTAGATAATACTAAAATTTTGCTTAATTCTATTAAAAGAAACAATATTTTTTATTAGTCATGGATTTTTTACTTTATTTTAGCTGAATATATTTTTTAAATGAGAAAATACTAATGTAAACAACAATCTGCCATTGAAAGGTCATGTCACTTTTCTTTTATTGCTATCATTCCTTTTCTGCACTTTTACTGCCAAGCTTATTACACTTTGGGAAGTTTATTATGGGAAGTGATGGGAAGTCAGAAATCTCTGAATCCAATTAATGCAAATTAAAGAATATTATAACTGTTTTATATATGAAATGAGACAAATTTTCATAAATGTTTGTTTTTTTAGCTCCCAACAACACCTGTCTAATTCAGTCCATTAATCTAGGGTATGAATTCAATTCTGGAGTTTCTTGTTGGAAAGCAAAACCATATCCATCAATTTATACTGAGGAATGAAACAGCCATGTGGAATAAAAACTTACAAAAAAAATAAAATTTGAAAAAAATGCTGATTGATGGTATATTTGAAGGTGGAAATCACTTTTAAATATATCACAAACTAATTTAAAGTTTGTGACATGAATTTCATTAAATTCTGAGATTTATACTTTGATACCTTCCATTGTTAATTAAAAAGTACCATATGTACTCGTATAAAAGCCAATCCCCAACTTTCAAATGTTGTAACAATATGACATTTGTTGAAATAATTTTTTTATAATTTAAAAAATTTTCCAAAATGAGTTTACTATTAGAATAAATATGGCTTCTTAGACAAAATATCAGATTTATAGCATGGAAGAATCATGATGTAAGCAAAGAGAAACTTGGATGTTAGGATGTGTTCATGTTGCATTTCCCTACAATATGATTTTATTGAAGTGTTTGTTTTGGCAGAAAATATTATAAAAATATTAAAAGTTTGTCATTTCCAAATTTCAACAAAAAATCAGAATCAATATATGCAATGGAAATTTTGCTGGAATTGACAGGAGAAAAAACTGACCAGTATACACATGACTACCTGAAGAGCAAATCTGATGTACTAAATTAGCTGCAATACAATAATTCCATATTTTCTAATGATCAGAATTATTAGAAAATGCACAAATTATTGATCAGAAATTTCAGGGATTGCTATGTTTCTATATTAATACACTGATATCAGGTATAAGAAAATTTTGGAAGTCTATTTCATCAGGAACTTGATTGTTAAACTGATTTTTTCTTTTTTCTGTGTGAATCCAAAAATAAAAACTTAGTATAAATTCAGTAGGAACCATTTCCCTTTGACCTTCCCTTTTGACTGACTACTATACTTTTAATTGAAATTGTTTTTGGGTAGGTCAAAAAAATTTTTAAAAATGGATGGAAATTGGTAAATTATGGGGAAAGAGCTTTTAAAATTTTTTTGTCCAAAAATTCCACTTTTATATGTATTGGTATTAAAAATATTAATATTTATTCAAATATCTATTATTCTTTAACAATTTTATTAAAAAGTTGCAAAAATTTGGTTAATTTTAATTGTTAAATTTTGGCATAGTAGTTGAGCAATAATGACTTGAAGAAAATTAATGAAGTCAATCGTAATGGTGGGGGACAAGATGGTCAATTATTGCAGGGAGCAAGTGAATTGAAACAAAAATTATCTGATATATTAATCTAGATTATATAAACTATTACTCATTCTGTAATCATTGGTTTTTGTATTATTTGTCTAAATAAAGCTGAGATATATTATAAATCATTAATTTATGATAAATAAATTGTTTATAGTGTATATTTTGTAAACAAAAATTTATTTACAAAAATGTTATTCAAAATAATGTCATAAGGGAAAAAAATGAAGTCTGTTGATGCAGAGTGAAAAATATTTATAATGGATTTTAAGGCAATTACTCTTGACATATCAATGTCCATATCAATATATATAAATATATATATATATATATATTGATGACTGCCATGTTTATTCATTAAAAAGATTGTTCTATCCATTTCTGATCTTATCTATGAATTGTTTGATAAATTATGACCATAGACTGAGGAATCAAGATATGATTAGTTACATATAATAAAAATAGGTCATATAGTAATTAACAAATTAACACAAATTGATTAGTCAAGTGACTTAGTCTGTTTACACATATTCTTCTATCTCCTATGTCTGGTCTGATTTTGACTAATTAGTTTGTGGTTGGCCTTAATATTTTTAAATGTATTTAAATGCTCATCTGCATATATTGAATAACAGAATTGAGAGGAAATAAGTATTTTTTTAGAGTAAATATCACCGATTTTGCTGCTATCATAACATGGGTTACTAGCAAAACTAGGATGCAATACAACTACTTTATATCTTTTTGATTATATTTGTGCAGCATCTGATATTTAATTATCAACAAATATATTAATTTATGTACAGTCATACATACCACATATTTTTATAAAAATAACTGAAAGAATAATATGATCTTTGTTAGGAATAAATATGGTGAATCACATTGCTGGGATGAAGATGCAACAGAATTATAGTGCAACTGAGCCAGTGAATCTTATGGTCTTATGAAAAATTTTCCAATTTTTTATTACACCATGTATAAAGCTGATCCTTTTCTTCAAGATATTTTTTTTGAAAAATTTTTCAGCTTACACGAGTGTATATGGTAAATACAGTAGAACCTCAATATCTTGAATCTCACAGGAACAAAAAAAATTCAATATAAAGAGTTATCGTTTCACTAATAATCGCCCGAAGTGTTGTTTCTTCTATAGATCGAAATTAATTACAAAGTTGTACAAAGAAATTTGTAAGAGGCAGTCAAGTATTAGAGCCAGTAACCGGTGGATTGGTTTGCAAGGTCGGCAAGGTGGAGATAGCCTATCGAATGATTCTTTTGTAGTGATACCGGATACGATGAGGAATTTTAGATCAATAAATAATATTTTTAGAAAACTAAATAAGAAACCAGTATATAGAAGGCCAAAGACTGTTTTTGGAAAACTTAAAAACGTAAAAGATTTGTTATGCAGAGAACCAATTGTCAGGGGTTTACCAGGTAGAAATGGACAATTTAGACAGCGGGCAGAGAGAAATTTATATAGGAGCCTTTGCCAGGAATTTAGAAGATAGAATAGGTGAACATAAAAGAGATATAAGCAAGGCTAATTTCACTACTGCCCTAGCCCTAAGGGCATATGAATGTGATTTGGAGATTGACTGGAATGAAGCTAGAATTATTAAACAGATTTTTAATACCAATGAATTGATGGTGGTAGAAGAATTACAGATTTATAAAGGGAGCAGACAAGGTAAAGTTATTAATGAGAAGCAAAAAGATATGATTCCAAATGCCTGGAAATATGCTATAGGAGGAAATGCATATAATAACGTAAACACCTAGTATACGAAAAAGATGAAGTAATCGAGATGGATAATGAAATGTGAAATATTGGATCATAGTGTTATTTTATCTATTGGTTATTAATTTATAGTAATTAATTTTTTTTTTAAGAAAACTTTCGGAGTTTATCATCATTGAATTTTTTTAAGTATTTTAAAAAAAATACGTTCTCTGTTCTAGAACACGTAGTTGTTATTTTGTGTTCTTCTTATTATTTAGAATGTAGTTTTGTGAGTTGAAAATGGCAAGAAATTGCTGAAAACATTACTCAGAATAAAAATTTTTAAAAACGTATCAGGACTGCTTAGTGGTGCTTTAGTGTATTAATGATTGTTTGCCGGAAAGAGCAGTTAAGTAAGTGGTTTTTTACTGCTTTTTCATTTTATAATAAAAGTAAAATTGGAAAAAATTAAAACCTTCAGTAATATATACAAAAGAAATTAGAAATTTCTGTAATATAAATTAAAATTTTTATTATGTTTATAAAATCCTTCAAAATTAATCTTAAATGAAGTTAGATAACTGCAATAATTTAAATTTTAAATTACAAGAGATTCAACTTTTTAATTACATTATAAATAAAAAAATTTATTATTATAATATTTATTTATTGTTTTAAAATAATATAAAAAAATAAATGATTCTGTATTATAAAATAGAATAAAGTTTTTATTAATAGATTTAATAATAAAACAAAAATGATAAGCGTATTTAAGTCATATTCTTGAATTGAGTGATATGCTTAATTTCTGTTTTCCATTAATTAATTAATTTTTATTTATTTCATTTTTTATATTAAGAAATTTATTGAAGATACCAAAAGAATTATTCCTTTGTATTATATCTGATTGATGCTAGATATATATCCATCAATCATCAGTCAGGCAAAAAAATTAAATGTTTTCAAAAATAAAAAGTCTTTAATTATTCCAAACAGTTATGTATTTTAATAATCTGTTATAATATCAGATGATATGACTTATTTACATATATTTTCTAAAGCACAGAGTGGAATATTTGATCCATTAAATCAAGCCAAACATTCAGTATCACCTTTGCAGATAAAAGATGAAAATAGGTAAATAGCTAGTTAAATTTGTTATAATACATTTAGTTTTCATAAAATAAGGAACAAACAGAAGAATGATGCTAATTTTTTAAAAAATAGCATGAATATGCACAAAATTAATGTACAGGCATACCTCACTTTATATCATTTCACTAATATGGCACTTTTCAATTATGTTCATGTTCTTACTTTATATGTCAAAAGGAAAATAATCTGCAGCTAATCACAAAATAATACTTAGAATAGGTATATAAAAATAAATTATCACATAAATCAACAAATTGTATAAAAATTATTAATTTTATTAATATGCAATATTATGATATAGACCACCATATTATAATATAAGCTGGCATATGATGACATTTTTTAGATTAGATAAGATTAATTTCAGGTAAGTTGCCATATCACACTTGGGATATTCTGTATTTGGTAATGGCCATTTTTAGTTAATCCCTACAAGAAGCACTAAACAGCAAGTGTAAAAACTAAAAATTTTTTTATTGCTAACGTTTTCGATGCCTTTGCATCCTCTTCAGGCAAAAAAACAGAATAGAAAGGTTCTATTCTGTTTTTTGCCTGAAGAGGATGCAAAGGCATCAAAAACGTTAGCAATAAAAAAATTTTTAGTTTTTACACTTGCTGTTTAGTGCTTCTTGTAGGGATTAAGTTTGAAGTAATAATAAAGCAGTTTTTTCTATATTCATTAATCATGGCCATTTTTAGAACCCATCATAAACTGGTCAACGAGATGAAGTCAACTAGAAGGTTGATGGATGGGGTTCAATGGGCTGGGCCTAGACTCCTCCTGAGAAAACTGGAGATATGAGACCTGGAATTGAACTTGGATCCTCTAAGGTGGTAAGCAAATGCTCTACCTCATGATCTGACCAAATTTTTTAAGCCTGCTATTGCATACTTAATGAATGATAATATAAATGTTTTTAGGCATAATAGGTGGTAGCAAATGAAAAAACTGTGATTCATTTCATTTTACAGTAGCATTTGCTTTATTGCAAATGTTACTGTAAAATGAAAGGAATGTAACTATAAAATGATCTGGAATGTAACTGCTGTATTATAGATAGCAAGGTATGCTTATATACAGGGTGTGTAAAATGTATGGAGATGGCTAAATACTATATATAGAGAAAACCACTTGCTTTAAATAAATACAAAAGTTCATACAGCACTGATAGCAAGGGAAAAATTAACTTTAATGTCATATAACGTTTTTGGACCCTAAATCATCTCTGGTGCAAAAATAAATGCAAAAATATAGAGGAAACAAGAATCGTTCCAACTCAATCTACCTGATGACACACATGAGCACCTAACTCTGTATAGAGGAGTATTAATAACCTATTCTTAGAAGCTTAGAACTATGTTAGTAGATATTAGGTACTACGTTAATAGAGACCTAGAACTATGTTAGTAGTATATCTAGAATTATGTTAAGTGGAAGCTTAAGTTATTAAAAGACTTATAACTATGTTAATACCTAAGAGTAATATACTATACTGTTAACTTACTCTGCTACTTATAACATTCCAAATTATTATAGCACTTTGAGCAGGAATATTATTATATTTATACCAATAACACTAAATATACATACAACAAAATTTATTCTGTTTATTATATAATTATTATTGATTTTAACGATCTGTAATTGAATCTACCACTGATGAGGGCTGTAAATAAGCCGAAAGGGCTCTGGATAACGAATAAATAGAATAAATTTTGTTGTATATATATTTAGTGTTATTGGTATAAATCTAAGAGTAATATTTTTTTTTATTTTTTTTTAATTAAGTAAAACGTTAGTGTGTTAGTAACTTATGACTAGACTTACATTTACAATTAATATACCACAATCACTCAGCTTAAGAACTGATAGGATAGAAGGTGTTAGTAATACCAACAAAACCTAACTTAAATATTCTGATATCTCCACTCCCACAAGAAGAAAGTATGGGAGTAGATATACCACTGATGCACTTCAGCCATCGGGAAAAGTCAATGGAAGTTTGTCACTAGAGAAAAACGAACAGCTGAAGTGCACTGGAGGAGGCAGTTTGCCTGGAAATAAGAATCCATTCACAGAAACACATTCACTCTATGCCACTGGCATTATATCCAATAAAAATGGAACTGCACCAAAATAAACAGATCAGGCATTATATCCAATAAAAATGGAAATCTGACACCAAATAAACAATCAAGGAACAACAGAACTAGAGGTAAACAATTGGAAACATGCCAGAGTCAAAAGAATACTACTGAAGACAATAGAAACAGAGGTAAACAATTGGAAACATGCTAAAATCAAAAGTACAAGGAATAGTAATGAGAAACACCAGGAAACAGGTGGAAACACAAAAAAAAATACGAAAGCACTAATCCTAACTAAATCAAATAATTCAAGGAAGCAGTAGGAAACACTAAGAAACACCGTGGAAGCAAACAACTAACCCTAGATTATTCAAACCAATTGAAAAAACATGTGGAAACACCATAAAAACTTTGGAAAGTCTAAAGTCAACTTTAACAAATGAGGAAACAAAAGGAAACAAAGTAATATTGAAAGAACAGAAGAGAAAGAAATAAAATCCCTGGAACTGTGAACAATAATGTCCCACAAAAAGAAATGCAGAAACCTATTGGAAGAACCTCAAGAAGAGAAAAGCCAGGGGACACTAATAACAGCATTAAAGCTATTAGGGAAACATCAAAACCTGGCTAAATATTAAAAATAATAATAATAATAAAACAATGCCTCTGGGCTGCTGTCCAGCCTGTCTGTCACCCCTCAGCTCACAGAACCAAGAAAGGAATCAAAGAATGAATCTACAAGAAACCCAAAAACGGTGATTGATATCAACCCTGCAAAAGAATCACAGAGGTCCAACTATAACACTACAACTAGAGAAAAGCCAAGTAACACCAATTACAGCCCTCAAAAGTGTTAAGGAAACATCAAACCAATCTTAGCATAAAAACACCAATAACAATCCTCAAAACTGAAAGAATCAGGGCACTAGGGGTCAATTTAACCATATTTGAAACAAGCATTTCATCCTGAATTCAGTGATATAGCACATGCCTATCTTCTTTTTTAGAAAAACCTCAAAAAGACCCATGTTGATCTTACCTCAAAGTTCCTGGCAATGATTTGATGTGATCACTGTTAATGCTTTCACGTGGCTGGATTGTCAGCCGGCAATGGGACACTATTCTACAAAAAAATTGCAAAAATGTTAATATATATTCCAGAACTAAGATTTGAATAATAGTGAAGACAACAGTTATGTTAACACCAACATACTGTATTATCAAAAAATCAAAAAAAATTCAAATTTTACATACAATAAATTCTGCAAGTGCTGTCCGTTTACTTCGTGGCAATAATTGACATGTTGAACAAAGTTTTTCAATGAATCAATTAAAGTATTTGGTGAAATAGTGGCAATTTCGTTCCTTATTTGTTCTGGCAACTCCTCTACATGCATTATTCTGTTAACATACAGCCGATTTTTTTATATAATCCCACGAGAAAAGTCAAGAAAACTTAAATCAGGTGATTGAGGTGGCCATTCGATTGTTCTTTTCCATCCTATCTATCTGTCAGGAAATGTTAGTCTAAATACTGGCATATTTGATGTCCAAAATGGGGCAGTGCTCCATCTTATTGGAACCATATGGTGTCTGGTGGAAGATTCAGATTTGTCGTAGTTCGAGATTTCCTTAGTCGGGGTATAATTTCTTGTTGCAAAAGTTGTAGCTATCTCTCAGATGTTAAATTGCCATTGAGGAAAACTGGGTCTACAATATACTGACCAATGATGCCAAACCAAACATTAATTTTTTGTGAGCGTTAGGTGTGTAGCTCTCCATCCATTGTAGATTAATGTCTGACCAAAATCTATAATTATGGGGGTTAACTTCTCCATTTAAACAAAAAGTAGATTCATCAGAAAATAGTGCATGGTTAATGAAGTTACCATCCTCGGTTATTCTATGCATCATTGTTTCACAAAATTCAATCCTGCTCTCAAAATCATTTTCATTCAGTTCTTGCAGCGAATGCATTTTGTAGGGATGGTACTTTCCCTGTTTCAGTATTTTTTTGTATTGATCTAATCTACAATTGATCTATTCATATCATGGTTTAATGTCAACTGCTGTATAGAATATTTTGTATTTTCTATCATGTCTAACACAACTGTCAACGAATTTTCATCATCAGTAACACTGTTTAGCCATCCAGGTTTTGATCGATCTTTAACACACTCAGTTTCCATTACCCTCTGCAATGTCTTTGAAACAGTTGATTTGGAGATGGGCTTTTGATCAGGATGAATTCCATTGAAAAGAGTTTACTACTTTGATGCCTATCAGCATATCCAATAATTATTAAAATATATATCCTCTCTTTTTCACTTAAATGAGCGATTTTTAAACAATAACTATTGCATAGATATTGTAAAGAATAATGATACACTGTAGAAACATTAATATGAGATAAAGTACACAAAATTTAACGAAAACTACAGAAAGTCATTGTAATTTAATATTCGAACAAGAACACAATGTTTTTTGTAGAAAAGCGTCCCATTGCTACCTGATGATTTGGCTACGTGGAAGCAGTAGCAGTGAATCATTGCCGTGAATGTTGTGGTAAAGTCAACATGAGTCTTTTTGAGGTTTTCCTAAAAGAAAAGATAGGAATGCATTATATCACTGAATTCAGGATGAAATACTTGTTTCAAATATGGTCAAATTGACCCCTAGTACCCTTTAAAAAAAAGTGAAGTTTGTCTTGGATCTTGAAAACAAATGATGATATAAAGTTGAAAAAAGTACAGATAGTAGGATGTAAACACTCCTAACCTCATGCCAAATTTCAAAGAATTCCGATAAACCATTTTCATACATTTTAGCCACCCTGTATTAGAGTGCAATGCCAAATAAGAATAAAATATTAAATTGTTTCTGCACTCCTCTGTATGTGCACATCAGCTGCACCATAAAAGTCACTGTTTAAAGGTTGCTCTCCAATTTGAATTTGATGTGTGAAAGAGGAAAATCAAGATAGCAGAATTTTTGAATATGATTAGTAGACCAATCAATATACAAGCTCAAATTAGGTAGAAATGTCATTCAATAAAGGTACAAAATGCATTCCTGGAGTACTTTTGACTCTATGGAATTATTATCAGCTGACATACAAGCTTATTAGAATTGATTTACGGAGGAAGAAAATACAGTACTGTTAGAACAAATTTAAAAATTACTGTTCTTGAAACATAAGATGGTTACCATAGTAACATAAATAGATCAAGCTGAACATATAGTATACAGTATAAATGTACATTAGAGCTTTAACAAAGTTTTAAAATAGAATAAAATAAAATTAAATAAATTAAACTAAAATATCATTTTACACTATTAGTAGTAATACTGTCTAAAAGAAACCTATAAAGCATAAGACAAGCTGGGGCCACATGAAGTAATGGGTATAACTTAGCAAAATCAAGAACATTAAAAGTTATATGAGCCTTTAGAGCAGTGGTTCTCAATCTTTTTTCTGTTAAGGAACACATTTTAATATTTTAAAATTTGGCCACACACCTAAGTATTTTAAATAATAAATTTGATTTAACAACGAATTTTTATTAACAGATTATTGTATTTATTCTTACTTATTACATTCAGATTACAGACAAACTCGAACACAGGATCATTAAATGGCAGCCCTTATTAAGTTAAACCACCACCTATGGATTTTGTCTTTTTAGAGGAACTATAATTTTAATTTAATTTTTATTTTTTATTTTTTTAAATTTTCAATAACAACAAAAATTTTAGCTGTCGCAGAAATTTGAGGGTTAGCTTTTTCTAACGATACCCTATTTATAAGAATGGGTACAGTGGTTTGACTGCAAAAGAGATATCCAGCCAATACGTTTCACTATTAATATACAGGAATACCTCGATTATCGCGGTTTCGATTATTGCGATTTTCGATTTATTGCGGTTTATAATTTGACACCAAAATTCGAATTATCGCGGTCACGAGATGTAGCCCACTACATATGCAACCAGAATTACATTTAGTTCGAATCGCCACTCTCCAAGTAGCGCTTCATTTTTATCCTTTAGTGCCTGCTCACCATTCACCAGTAACTATCCACCTCTACTTGAAGCACATGTGGATATTTATTTCTCTTCTTATTTACCCCTACAGTGAATGCTAAAAGAAACAAGGATGATATCAAGGCTACAGCTATCAAGAAGAAACGTAGAGTGATCAATTTAGAAGATTAGCACGCTCAACACATTTCTTTTTTACCTTATACATAAAATTTAATTAATATATTTGAAAAATCCTTGGCAGTGATCACCCATTTTACATGCATTATTTATCCCAATTATTGCGGATTCGATTATTAAGGTATTTTTCGTTGCAACATTAACCGCGATAATTGAGATATTCCTGTATATGATTCATACAATTACATAAATACAATTCATTCTTAATTTTTCGGCACACCTTCAAAGGTTTCGCAGCACACTAGTGTGCTATGGCACAATGGTCGAGAACCACTGCTTTAGAGGAACTAAGCAAAACTACATATAAAGTCTTGCAAGGAGTTTATGGTATGAAGATAACTTTCAATGTGGTACACAATTTAGCAAGTTTCTTCTCCAAGTTATAATATGTGGATGATGTGTTTATCCTATGGCAAGAAAATGACTGTTCTGATGAACTTACCAAGGCCTTGTTTGACCAGGCTTTAGGTTAAATAATCCTAAATTAGCCAAATTTTATCTCTAGTGAACTATTTTAGAATTAAACTACCAATTTAATAATTATTTATTAATTATGCTATGATACCATCATCTATTGGATTAATAATTAATTATTTAAATTTCAGCAAAGATGGTACCATCTATTATTTAATGATTAAATTATAATTTTTACTAATTTCCTGAAATTAAAAATTTGCCTTGCCGATAGTTGAACTAGAATCTTTAGGTTGCTGTTGATGTCTTCACCAGTTAGACTATCAAGACATCGATAGATTTCCAATTTCAGGATTCATATAACCTAACTAATTTAAAGGTTATGAATACCTAACTAATTTAAAGGTTTTTTTAAAAAATGGTTTAAATTCTTTTCCTGCCCTTGCAAAACACTGAGAACCAAGTGATTTATTAAAATTTGGTTTAAACAGAACGAATAAGGAACACCTGGTGTTTCAATACAATTAAACTAACTAATTTAGCTTTATTGAACTAGGCATATTGAATAGGCAATATGTATATAATAGGCTCCCAAATAAGCTAAACATACCACAACCCTCAAGTGGAGCCAATTTCAAAATTCTTAAACAGCATCTTGGAGATATAGTGGTGGAAGACAAGGGTTACTAGTGCAATGGACAAACAATATTTTTGATTATCAGCATGAAGGAAAAGTGCACTACTCCACATACCTATGATAACAATATTCCTGTAACTAGGGTTTGTTGGTTTTTAAAAAACCAGATTTTTTGGATAAATTTATAAAATTCGGTACTAAATTTAATATACAAAATTAATTAAATAGCTATTAGATTTAATATTTAAAATTAATTAATTATTTAATTAAAACTGTTAAAATTTTGACTTGAAATCACCTTGAGCATATTGTGTGAGGATCCCGCAGCATATGGCTGAAAAAATGTGGCTCGAAATAATATCGTATTTACGAATAAGGGTTGTGAGTAAGTGACGCAGAGATCTACGATATGAGAATTGACTCGGAGATCAAGGTGATAAACAAAATGAACGTATTTATTAAAATAGCAAGAAACTAAAAATACAATGCAATAAAGGGATAAATACAGTTAACATTATTAGCTCTAGAAGTAAATGAGCTATATATAAAATGAGAAGAGAATTATAATTTTAATACTCGAACAGGAGAGAGAACTGTTTGATTCTGGGTTGTGTGGACAAACCTGGAAGAGAAAGATATTTATTCTTCTATCTTCTTTCTTTCCTCCATGTTTTTTCTTAGGATGAATGCCATCTTCACTCCTTCGTCTTCATCGGATCCCACTGACAGGCAGGAACACACTTCCCATTTTCTCCTACATTTTCGAAAAGATCAACTATCTTTCTCTCTCTAACATTTATTGTTTGTCTGATGCCAGCAAGTCAACTCTTCGACTCTGTCCTCTTTCTCTAAACATTGTAATTCTCCTATTATCTTATTTTCTGTATTGCGATTTTATTACCTAAAATATAATAATTATATATATATATATATAATAATCTTTTGTAAAAATTTGAAAACCGGTTTTTGCAAATACTGGAGTACGAACACTGGTTTTTTTCAAAAGTCAGGTTTTGTATAAACCATACCTGTAGCCATAATATGGGCAATATGGCAATATTATGGTTATAGGAATATTGTTATATGCTTGCACTTTATACAGAAGGCTTCATGAAGAAGTGCAATCTGCTAATCACCAAGCATGCATCTGTATGCTGGGTGATTAGCAGTCTTCAGACCCCTTAACTCTCATCATAGGAGAGAATGTTTGAAATAAGCAAGATATCATATTAATCAAACTGAAACCCAGTGGAGGTTTGTATTTTACAGATGCATCCAGATTTTTTCTGCAATATGATTGCAGGCATACTCTGATCTGGAGAGAATCAGGGATATGCTATTTTCCTTCTAATATTCAAGAAAGAGACACTTGTGATGGAAGTAGTCTGATGGTTTAGGATAGCATTTCATTAGGCAAGTGCATAGATCTGTACATGCTTCCTAAAGGAAACACAAATACCAGAAAGTATAGTGATGAAGTCTTAAACCACATTGTTTGCTAGTGTGCAGATGCAATTGGAGATTCCTTTATCCTGCAGGATGATAATACTCTGCCAAACTGAGTCAGATTGGTATAGCAATATCTTCAATATTAAACCATTGTTCATATGGCTCAGCCAGCTGGATCTCTTAACTTTAATTCTATTCATGAATATTCTAGGGAAATGTGTAGCTGTCCTCACTCTCTTGTTCCAAGACTTTGGGGAGCTTCAGAAGTTCTTTAGAAGAACAATAATCATTGCTATCAATTGAATTGATAAGCAATATCATAAACAGTATGAAATGTTACTGCAGATCATTCATTGTTGTAAGGGGTGACCATACTCCATATTGAAACATTTTGGCTATTTCATTTTTAGCATTTCTTTAATGTTTAATATAATAAATATTTTCAGTATATATTAGAAAAAGAATATATTTGTTGAGATATGATTTTTCTGCTTGTTCCTTAATTTATGGAAACTAGTATAGATTTTTTCAGTGATTAAATTCATAATTTTAGTCCTGAAGAATTGTTGAAACAATTAGAGAAGAAAGTACAAGAATTAATGGAAGAGAGCTGTACAGCTGCAAGCCATAATGAAATAAAATTAGTAAGTAAATTTAACTAACTTTTTTATAGAATGAAAAATTCTTTACAATGAAATTTTAAGGCACTTGAAAAAGCTAAAGAAGCATCAGCTAAAGAAAGGGCTTTAAGCAGACAAAGGGAACAGCTTGTATCAGAAACATCAGCAAATATGGATCTCACATATTGTGTAAGTATAATAAAACTATATAAAATATATATAACTATATAAAAAACTATAATAAAATATATATTTACCATAATTATTAATAGAATTTTTTTCTTGACTTAGTGGGGCTAACATTAGATATCCAACCAGAGTTATTTTTACAAGCATCAATCATTTCAACTTGCATTATTAATTAATTAAAGTTGCATTACTTCACAATTTTGTTAATTTAAACTAATAAACTTCATTTCAGTACTTAATTTTTTCAATGTTTCTTGTTTCTTATGTATCAAAACAGAAATGATGTCAAAAAATTTTCATGCGTTATATCTTTTAAGCAGAGCCTTAAATCAAAAAATGTGACTAAACTTTTTACTCGGAATTTTATTCTCTACAAGTCTGTAAATTTTGACACAACTTTTTTGAATCACCCTGTATACATGCTTCCTCCTTTTGTTTCCATATGTACTTATCTTGTATATCTTAATTCATTAGGAACCAATTACTTTTCTTATATAATCTCTGTATTGTTTATATTGTCTACCAGGATGTGTTTTTCCCTTGTCTTGATTGCTACTCTAATTTTTTTATCCACTAATTATCAATGTATCTCACTATGTGGCTTGCCGAATGCTACTTACTGCTTCTAACTATTACCATTATGCCTTCTACTTTGGTTTGTCCCCTTACAGATATTGGTTTTCTGCCTTCTGGTGAATCCTAACATGTATCTTTCCATACTTCTTTCGGTTGTTGCTAGTTTCTGTTCCATTTTCTTTGTAAGATTCTGTTTCATAACCATATATCATTAGATCTACCTATATTTGCCAAATAAAATGAGAAAATTGACAATAATCATTGGTTCTCATTTCAGAAACAAAGTTAAAATTTATATGCAAATTTAGAAGCTGGAAAATGAAAAATTACTAACAAATTTCAACACATGATATTATCTATAACAATGTGAATAATTATAAATAAAAAAAATAAAGAAAGTGAAAATGAAAAATAACTATTTATTGATATAAGATTTAAATAGTTTAAAACTATAGAAAATATTTTGCTAAAAATGAAGAAGTCATTGATTTGGATTTTTGATCATTAATGATCAGATAAAAGAAATAATTTGTAAATTTCACTTTGTTAAAAATTCTTTTAGCTTTTTACTTATCAAAACTCAAATTAAAAAAACTTTAAATTATTTGTAAATAAGAGATGGTTTAATAAGTTTTTAATTAAGGACTAGAACATATTTGATTATGAGATAAGGAAGAACTGAATTCTGTTGCAAAAATAAATGAATTATAGAAGTGACAAAGAAGTAGTTTGAACGTTTTTCCAATAACAATAACGAATGATTGGATTTGAGTGTTAATAATTAAATAATTAAGAATTACATCAATGAATTGCAAGAATTAATTAAAAC
This sequence comes from Olivierus martensii, assembly GCA_000484575.1. Lineage (NCBI taxonomy): Eukaryota > Metazoa > Arthropoda > Arachnida > Scorpiones > Buthidae > Olivierus > Olivierus martensii. The sequence continues at coordinate 59,783 of AYEL01055178.1, forward strand.
CAGAGGCTAAAAAAAATGCATTTAATTGATTGGCACAAAATCAACAAAAATATTGTAAAATTAATTTTATTGATTTAAGTAATAATTGATGATTGTTTATGATTATTATTGTTTATTGATAAAGCAGTCATATTTGAACATTTAAATTTTAGAAGTTCAAATAAAAATATTCTTACAGTTTGGTTATATTTTATTTTTTAATTAGATATACCTTGCTTAATGTGCATTCACTTAATGTATTTTTGCTATAACATGCAATCAGTTTTACTACTAATCCCAGCTATAATATACTGCTGCAATTGCATAACATACTGACATGCACCATTCTGAAACTAATACAATGTGGTATAATCTGAAATGGATGGCACTTTATGTATAGTATATATTATACAGTAATTGCTAAAAAGAAACATCTTTGATCCATATTGGATCCTCCTCAGCTTCTAATGGAACATAGTTTAAAAATTCGAAAAGTTTATATACATTGTTCTAGTTATTACATCGCTATTTACGGAAAAAATTGCAAATATTTCATAGAGTAACAAAAATAAATATAAATTATTAATAAGAGATATTTCTATTCTACTACACTGCCAAACAAACTCTATAAATAAAACTAACAGCACAATGGCAGGAAAAACTTTCATAATGTGAATAACTAAATAAATCACACAAACTTAGTAGCACTTTCGATTTATTACAAAATCCTCTTCAGCTACAATGTAAAGTTCAAGAATGTACAGAATTCAATAGAATGCACAAAAAACATTAAATTTCTAAAAATTAAGGTTACTACAGCAATGTAAATATCAGCAAAAGTCTTTAAGTACATATTCACCAAGAATTAATAATAAAATAAAAATAATTAAAATTAATAAAATAAATAATTAAAAAGAATTAAAAATAAAACAAAATATAGGGTTCTTACTAATATAAACAACAACATGTAAATAAATAAAATAACTGTATGTAACAAGCATAAAGAACTAACAGTTGTCTATTTTTAAAAGTTATTACTTTAAATGGTATTTTCTTTAACTTACATACCATCTCCATGCATTGCTAATTACTGAGAGGTGTACTTTGTTAATTGGTTTACTTTCTGTTCTTCTCTTTTCAGAAATTGTTAGTGCTTCCGCTATTCTTCCTCTTTTAGGGTTGTCTTTCTTTATGCTTAGTTAACAAGCATAAAGAACTGTTTTAGTTCTTTATGCTTGTTACATACAGTTTTTCTTTTCTTTTGTATGGTAAGCTTGGTGGCTAAATTTTGATTGC